>JAKSZT010054355.1:378992-455421 GCA_026826555.1 Tolypeutes matacus | reverse complement strand
TCTCTCTCTCTCTCTCTCTCTCTCTCTCTCTCTCTCTCTCTCTCTCTCTTTCTGTTTGTTTTGTTTTGTTTTGTTTTGTTTGCTTGCTATTGCCAGGCAAAGTAGACAGTGGGGAAAGAGTACAAGAAAGTTTGGAGTGAAGAAGTACAGGTCCTCTTTTACCTTTTACTTTTGGAGTCTCAAATTGACCACCTGTAAAGTGGAAATAATTGGAACATGATTTTAAATACTATAGGATTCTTCAGCAAAGAAAAGAGAAATGGACGATAGAATGAATTCCCAGCTACTTGTAAATGAATGAAACTCTTTTGGGTTCTGACCTAGTACTACTCTGAGAAACTTGAAGCTCAGATGAATTTCTATAATCAGTAGTCAATATATAAATTAAGCCCAGTTTGTGATTTTCTTCAATGTAAAAACAATTAGAATCTCATCCAGGAGTTTAGTAGTGTGAAACAGTCAAATTGCAGATGCTTAGAACTGGCTTAGAAGACCACTTAAGAACCTTTTCAGGTCCACCATTCCATGACATTGGGACATTAAAAAATATCCTGGTGATCTGTCAGTTCCTTGAGACAGTCAATGTAAGTTTTCTATAGTCTATTATTTTTAGTTGAATAAAATTAAATACAATTTAATTAAAATTCAGTGTAATAGTTTTCCTAAGTTTCTCATTAATTTCCACAAAATAGTTTCATTTCTCGGGATAAATAAAAAAATAGACTTCCTTTCTTTGCTAATTATTTACAATTAACTTACTTTTTACTCCCACGAGTTTAAATCACAGAGATGAATCAAATGAGCATTTTTATTTTGGAGCATAAAATTCATTATTTGGCTCATTGTATAACACATATACTGAGAAATTGGAATATGACCAATAGATTAGGCAGATAAGGCTCAGCTCTCACTAAAACAACAAAGAAAGAGCCAGAGGCTGCCTTGGGGCCATGCCTTGGGGTACAGCAAACCAGGACACTACTTCACAACTCCCAGGAGAGTGTAGGTCAGAGAGACAAAGAAGCCAAAACAAGTAATTGTGAGTTATTAAACCTCACATCCAACAGGATGTACTCCCCTCCCCCAACCCAGAGATATTAAGTGAGAGTAAAACTCCTGGCAAATTGTATCCAAGAGGAGAGCAGACATCTTTCACCTTGCCAGCCCCTGTTGATATATATAGAATGGGAAGGTGCTCTGAGTCATCTAGGAGAGTATTGGACAGATAGGGAAGCCCAGGGAAAATCATGGGTTGCTTGCCTCAGTGGCTGCAAGTGTCACACAGAACCAGCCCTCAGGACAAAGAGCCTTTGTGGAGACTCTGACTCCCTACTCCAAACAGGAGTGTCACAGCAGATTCCCTGAGAGGAAGAGATGTATGGGACAATGGAGAGTGATTTTTTGCAATGTGTTTAGCCAGATGGGTCCCCCTTGAATATCAGAAGGAACCCCAACTCCACAGGGAGAGGGGAGGGGCATCTCCTCAGGCAGGCTGTTATGCCCAGCCACCTAGATAAAGAGAGCAATTATATCAGAGAGGTGGCAGAGACAAGCAGCTGATCAGCAGGATTCTGGTGAACTGCAGACCATCTAACCTGCAGGAAGGAAAAGGGGTGAATAGCCTTCTGAAAGGCTAATTAACCTAAGTAGGCACAAGAGCTCAGTGAAAGAATTTCTGTCTAGCATATATGATGTCCCTGGTTCAATTCCTGGCTCTTCTTTGAGAAGTTATCCGCCAGGCTATCAGACATCTCGATGAAACTTCATGACAGGGAACACATAGGCATTCTCTTTGTATCAGCTTTTCTTGAATCTCTTATTTTTTTTTTAAAGGTTAATGTTTTATTTCCCTTATACTCACTGAAACGTTGTTCAAAACCTGCAGAGAACAAACTGTAGGGTGAGTGACTGATGATCACCATCAACCTGAGAAGATTCATAGGAATCTAAGAGAGAAGGCTGTTTTTCTGTGTTTATTTTATTAATTTTCTTCTGTTTCATTTTTTAAAATGAGTTACTGCAATCTTCTTTCTTGTTTGCTGTGTTTTCCCTCACTTTGTTTCTCTGTTTGTTTTTCTTTTGTTTACTGATTGACTCTACCTATACTATTCTTTTTTCTCCTTCATCTTTATATTTTTTGCTTTTGATTGTTGCTCTTTCATTCCAACTCTCATTTGGTCTCCAATTTCTCTTGTTTTTATTTCTCTCTCCTTTTTTCTCTGTTTACTTTCTTTTTTCACTTTTTTCTTTCTCTCTTTTCTCTCTTCATTTCCCCTCTTCTCACAATTCCAGTGTTTAAATTCATTCTATATATTTTTCTGTATTCTGTTTTTTTATTTCATTGTTTCTATTCCACTTTTCTAATCTTATTCCTCTGTGCTTCTTACTCATGTTAACATTTCAGTTCCTCTCCTAGTTTTACTTTTATTAATACTATAATGCTTTTTCTCTTACTATCTCTTTCTTTTTCTCTGGTCCTATTTTTTTTCTTTCAAGGGAACATAGACAACAACAAGGAAATACAATAAGAGGAATGAAGTGTCAAAGTGAAACCTTATTATACACACAATAAAAAAATAAAAACTTAGAATAGAGAGAGAAATGAATCAACTGAATAAATCCATCAAGATAAACAGATGCTTAAACACCAACAAAAAATTAAAAGCCATACTAAGAAACAGGAAGACATGGCCCAGTCTGACAAACAAACAGAAAACCAAGAGGAGATGCAGAACATGGAAGAACTAATCAGAAATGTCCAAACAAATATGAATAAATTTAATAAAGTGAGGGAAGAGATTAAGGATATTAATAGGACACTGGGAGAACATACTGAAGAAATTGTAAACATACATAAAAAGATAATGGATATGGCATTGATGAATGGCACAATCCAAGAAATAAAAAATACACTGGAAGCACATAACAGATTTGAAAAGGCAGATGAAAGAATCAGTGATGTGGAAACACTACATCTGAAATAAAACAGATGGTAGAATAGATAGATAAAAAGATAGAAAAAAATTCAGCAGGGACTTAGGGATTTGAATGACAGCAACAAATGCACAAACAGACATTCTCGGCATCCCAGAGGGAAAAGAGAAGGGAAAGGGGACAGAAGGAGTGTTGGAGGAAATAATGGCTGAAAACTTCCCAACCCTATTGAAGGAGACAGACATACATGTCCAGGAAGTGTAGTGCATCCCAAGCAGTATAAATCCTAATTTAGGATTTATAAATCCTAAATTGTCCAATGCTCAAGACCAAGAGATATAACTGAAAGCAGCAAGAGAAAAGAGAACCATGATATACAAGGGAAGCTCAATAAGATTAAGTGCTGAATTCTCATCTGAAACCATGGTGGCAGTAAGGCAGTGGTATGGCATAGTTAAGGTGCTAAAAGAAAAAAAGAAATAACTTCCAGCTGAGAATTCACTATCCAGCAAATCTGGCATTCAAAAATGAGGGAGAGTTCCAAATATTCACAGATAAACAGAAATTAAGAGAGTATGTCAAAAAGAAACCTGCACTTCAAGAAATACTAAAGGGAGTTCTGCAGGTCAAAAGGAAAAATCAGTAGAGATAGAGTTGGAAGAGAGTGTAAGAGCAACTAAAAGGGTAAAAAGAGAAATAAAAATGCATATGGCATACATAAACCTAAAGAAAATATGGCTAATGTAAGTAAATCCTTGACAGTAATAACTGTGGGAAAATGGCCTAAAGTTGCAATGTCTTCCTGAAGCAAACAAAGCATCCTTGATGCTGATTAGAAACATTCCAGCTTTGTGCAGCATGTTCTGGGCAGATAGAACAGCAACAATTAACGAACTTACTATGTTGCAAAGAGATAAACAGGCATTCCCTGCATCACATGTTCCCTTTTGCAGACTCCTAATAAATACAGTGTTGAAACCAGAATCTGGGCTCTCAATCCTTGAGATTGTTAATCCCCTGGTCCCATCTTTTCTATATTTGTGTATTTATTTTCTTTTATGGTCTGTGGTGTCTTCCTTTCTGACCGTTCGTTGTTGAGCTGGTCTCAACAGTTGGCGCCCAAACAGGGACAGATTGGAAGAAGGTTGTATATCAGCGTTGCTTTGAGTGAAATCACCAATTAAAATTGGTGGAACACCACAGAGCCCCTGAGAAGGTAAAGAGAAGAGGCCACTCGAGTCCCTGATAAGGTAGGGACAACTCTCGGGAATAATTCAGAGTTAACTATGGGAAACGGAGACAGTTTCCATAGTACGGTCCTTATGTTTGTCTCTTAAAGAAGTTTCTTAAAGCTGGAGGTATTAAAGCTAGTGAAATTCATCTTTTAGAGCTCTTACATGTTATTGAGAAATACTGCACTTGGTTTCCTGCATTAGGTAATTTAGAATTAGGAGATTGGGATAAAAGGGGCACAGATCTCAATTACTATTTGGCCTATTGGTCTATTGTTAAATCATTACTGAAACCTTTACAAACAGAAGATGAAGAAGAAGGAGATGAGGAGAAAGAGAAATCTGCACATAGCTCCTCTATGGATTTTCTTAAAGATGCTTTCCTTGAAAGCGTTCTCCCTTACTGCCCACGGTGCCATAAGGAAAAGCACTGAACAAATAAATGTAAATCTAAATTTGATAAAGATGGGAATGCACTGCCATGAAATGGGCAATAAGACACTCCCTCCAGTGCCCCAAAACCTTTCCGGATGGCTTTGTTCAATTATACCCAATCTAAACAGAGCTACTCAGTTCTACCCCCACAGCTTTCTCATCCATGGCAAAGTTATGTGCTGCCATCTGGGGAAGTGCCTGCCTGGACCTTGTCACTACCAAAAAATTAATACTTAAGAAACAAAATAAAGTCTGTCTAGCCAATTCAGAAGTGAGAGGGACTGTTCAAGAAGATTTAGTGAGATTAATATTGGGAAGATCTAACATTAGTTGCAGGGGTATCACTATTCTGCCAGAGTTAACTAAGATAAGGAAAACATTCCAGCAACAACTTTGTAAACCTCCTACTGCCTACATAATGATAAGGCTGTGGGATGATGGGGGTTAATAGAATTAAACCACTAGAGGAGTAGGAAAACTTGGCAACACAGTTTCCAGAAAAATTCTCAAAAGCAGTAAAATCAAAGATGTATGTTTCTATTGATGTGTTGTAACTTGTTTTGTGTTTGTCTGTTTGCTCAGTGTCAGTGTATATTTTAATGCCTCTGGATAGTAATATTAAATTGATACATGAAAATTATTAAAAGAGCTCTATTCAAATGGCCAAAAAATCAAATAAATGCTTATATTAATAAATAAATATGGATAATAACAATAGTTATAACCAAATAAATCATTATATTGACAAGTTTGTTTAGTATTGATAGTAAATGTATGTTGTAAAAGGTTTGCTTGGAAACAGTTTCCAAAATCATTTTGGTAACTTGAATATAGAAGGTGTATAAAATGTGTTTTTATCATTAAAGAAAAAGAAAATAATTTTGTCCTAAGATAAAATGACTGGTTATTAAAAATGAGTAAAATGCGAGAGAAAACCTGAATGGATATAGAAGGTGTGTGGAAAAGGATTTTTTGTGGTCAAAGTTAAGTAAGATTTGATGGGTCTATATATAACGTCTAAAAAGCTTTAATGTCAAACAGTATCATAATACAAAGTTAAAGTTTTATTCTTTCTCAAAGTTTCTCAAGTCATTAGTCTGTTTCAATAAAAGTTAACAAAAAGTTTTTCTCCTGAATAATCAGTATACAAAAAAGAAAGTCTGTTTTATCAAAATAGCTTCTGTTATTTTAACCTTATCGTTTAATTGGCTGTTCAAGAGAAACAAGTCTTATCACTTTTAAAAGAACATAATGTTCAAACCTCCTTTCTCAAACTCAAATCCTGAAAAGTAGCTTTTTATTTCAAACTGCTACAAGTGATTTAGTCTTTTACCTAGAAAAAGTGAAATACTAAAAATTGTTATGTTCATTTGATATATTATAAATTGAATGAAGTATTTGAAACTGTTGTACAATTTAAAAGGAATTTTCTAATCTTATGATAATTAAAGTTGCATGAGTAAAAAGTTCATATGAATACTTAAAAGGTGAATAAAATTCCTGAAAATTTAATAATGTTTCAGTATAATAGCCTATATAACCTCACTGATTAAGAATTTTATATGCATAGGAAATAAAAGTTTATTCATTGGATATCTGCTGATTAAAAGTCTTATTATTGTCTGTTGTTATATAATCTACTGTAGTTATGAATTACGTATAATATACTTAAATACTAATCAAAACTTTAAAGCAGTACATTGCATACTTAAGTAATTTAATAACTTGTTTGTTGCACATAAATGTATTTTATTAAATGTATATGTAAATCTTTTGTTTTGAGTTTGAACAATCCTGAAAATGAATGTATTAAGAAAAGGTCTGGTGAGCATTGTTCAAAACTAAAAGTAAAACATCCTGCAAAAAACTTTACTAATCAACAAACCAATGCCTTGCTAGTTAACACTTTTCATATTTCAGGAAAAATAATGGGAACTAAAATAGTAAGCACATCAAGGATATTTTGTAACAAATTAAAAGAGATAAAGTACATTTCAAAGGATGTTGTATTCCTCCCTGGAGCAGCTGGCCACTCTCCCAGGGACTGATGCATAATCCTTAAAATGTACTGCCCAGGGAGTGTTGTGTTCCTTCCTGAGGAGGCTGACCCCTTCCTCCGGAATTAACGGAATACTCACAAGTTGGCATCTATAGAATCAAATTCATTAATCAAAACCACAGTCAACCAAAACTCTAGTATCAGCTGCTAATTCAACACTTCCCAGCTTAAAGCTAAATACTGGTAAGTTTATATATAAAACTGTTCTATGAATCTGTCATTCTGTAACTTTGTTCAATATTGATTTAATCTTTTAATTAATTATATTATTCTTGTTTCTCATTTTAATTAACAGTATAAATTTATTAACTAAATATGCATATTAACATTATCTTATATCTGTCTGGGACTCTGGCCAAAAATGAGCTAGGTAGAGAAAAATGATGCACTGGTCACAGCTCCTAACTTGTTGGTTTCCGTGCTAGCCATTATGACAGCAACTCTAAGTATGTTACCTATAACAACAGCAGAACAAAATTAGACTTATTGGATCTTTGCTCCCAATCCCCCCATGCTCCACCCAGTATCATGGATGGAAGCTCCTTCCCTGATATATGTAAATGATTTTGTTTGGATTCCTGGACCAGAGGATATTCATCTGCCAGAACACCCTTTAGAAGAAGGTAAGAATTTCAATACAATCATAAGAACAGGATACACTCACTTACCATTATGTGTTGGCCCAGCCTCCGGGTCTTTAAATCTAACTCATCAAGCTTGGTTATTATTTACTCTAAAACATGGTAACATCTCAAGAGCCCTGTTACATCTTCTCTCTGTATTAAGCTTCCATTATGAGAAACTTACCAGAAAAAATTCAAATATGAATCCCCCTGATAAATCTGTTTGTGCTAATCAACAGCAATGGGCACCTAGTGATCAGCACATCCATTGGGAAAATTGCCGAAGGGCGGTTCCTGTGCTACTGCTTAATGGAATTTTAACTGACTGGTCCCCTAAGGGGTACATGTCTCAGAATTGTAGCACAGTTAAGACCACTTGTTCCCCCCACGAAGCACTCAAATGGAGTGTTGAGTCTCATAATTTAACTACTACAATTAGTGCTCATTCACCACACCCTATTATCTGACATGGTAAGGGAATGGTCTCTCCTTTTCCTATACTGAATAAAGGAAATATAACAGGAGTGTCACAAACCTCTTTATGGAAAATTGCTCTCAGTTTACAACCCATAATTATTTGGAATGGACCTTAAACTCACTCTTTGAATTAGTTCTTATCTTTTTTTACTAACCTCACCATTCATATTCAGGCTTGTGTTAGAAATCCTTTTGTGTTCTTGGTGAGAGAATTTGTCCTCAACACAACCACTCAGGAAGTTGAATGCTATAACTATAAATGTAAATTGTATACTTGTTTAAATTGTATTATATATATTCACAAGTACAGCTATATGATTCTTAGAAGATGATCTGGAATTTGGATGCTGGTTAACCAAACTTGCCCATGGGAATCTTCACCTGATATGCATGCTTTACTAACTGTTTTATGTCAAGTACTTAAGTGCACTGAAAGATTTGTAGGGATATTAATAGCTGCTATCATTGGTATCATAGCCATTGCTATGGTGGCTGCTGTCTCTGGAGTTGCTTTGCATCATATTATTCAGACCACCGGTTTTGTTCAAGAATGGCATAGAAACACTAGTCTAGCCTGGAGAAGTCAGACTAAAATAGAGAAATTAGCAATCGGTTAGTAGATGTAGAAAATGCTGTTTTAGTATTAGGAGATGACGTTCAAACATTAAAAGTGCAATTACAGTTAAAATGAAATTGGAACATTATGAAATTTTGTGTAACTCACATTTATAACTCCAGTGAATACAACTGGATATTGATAAAAAAGCATTTACATGGCCTTCAAAATAATCTAAGTATAGATATTGAACAACTACAAGCAGATGTAAATAGTATACAACATGCTCAATTATCTATGCTTTCCTCTTCCTCTACTATGTCTAAGATTGATAAAGGTCTGCAAGATTTAAACCCAATTCCCTGGATCAAGAATTGAAGAGAGGGTTTAGTAGGAGGAATCTTAATGATATGTATATTCTTAATGTGTTTTTTGTATAGTCCTCAGATGCATGCAACAAAGCTTCCAAGGAGTAATGCAATGGGAAGTCACCAAATCAACTTTTACTGCTCTGCAGAAACACAAAGAGGGAAATGTGGGGAAGTGACTGAGGGTTGGAATTCCCTGAAGTCAACAAGGGTACCTTTTGTTGGAGTAATCATGCTTATTGTTTAATTATTAATCTTTAGGCACCAAGCCCTTTCTTGAGATTCATTACTTTGTTGTTGCCCTATCTCTCTCCCACCTAAAATAAACTTTTAATACTGTATTCTGGGGATATCCTGCACATGTCCCATCTTTGGGATTGCTTGTATAGGCCTTCTGAATGCTGGAAAACTTGGGTTTTCTGAAACTTGTAACCTGAGCTGCGGCCCCACCAGTGAGCATGGAATCCTTAGGCATGTGCTGGGCTTAGAAGCAATGGAACATTGGCAGACTCACACCACCTTGTTTGGCCCTGGAGGATGGCTGATTAGACAGAGATGGGTAAGATTCCTCAGGATAGGAACAACCTAAGACAGGCACAGTTGAAGGGGGCCATCAGGAAAGAATTTGAGGGTCTATGGAGGTAGGACCCTCACCTCACTGCTCCCAAGGGAGATCAACTGCCCCTGTAGCTACTTTGTTTCTCATGTACAGACCAGTTCAAAATCCAAGTAATTGTTGGCAAACTGGTCTTATTACAATCAATCATCAAATTACAAAACAAACATTTAAAGCTGTGTCAGGATTCCTTTCCTTTTCCTTTTTAAACAAAAAAGGGGGAAATGTGAGAAAATGGCCTAAAGTTGCAATGTCTTCCTGAAGCAAACAAAGCATCCTTGATGCTGATTAGAAATATTCCAGCTTTGTGCAACATATTCTGGGCAGATAGAAGAGCAACAACTAATGAACTTACTATGCTGCAGAGAGATAAGCAGAAATTTCCTGCATCATGTTTTCCCTTTTGCAGACTCCTAATAAATACAGTGTTGAAACCAGAATCTGGGCTCTCAGTCCTTGAGATTGTTAATCCCTTGGTCCCATTTTTCTATATTTGTGTGTTTCTTTTCTTTTAAGGTCTGCGGTGCCTTCTTTTCTGTCCCTTCGTTGTTGAGCTGGTCTCAACAAATAACATTGAATATTAGTGATTAAACTCACCAGTAAAGAGACACAAATTGGCAAAATGGATAAGAAAATATGGCCCATCTATATGCTGTCTACCAGAAACCCATCTTAAACCCAGGAATACAAAGAGGTTGAAAGTGTAAATGGATGGAAAACAATTGCACAAGCAAAAAAATAACCAAAAAAGGGTGGGAGTAGCTATATTAATATCGAACAAAATAGGCTTTAAAGAGAAAGCACATTTTGAGAATTTAATTTGAAAAAGTTTTCCATCAACTGGTGAATAGATAAGAAATTGTGATTTATTGGAAATTTGTGAAATTTTAGACCAGATTATACATGGAAAAATATTTTTCTCTCAAATTTTTATTGGGAGTCATTATGGCTGTTTGTGTTTGGATAATAATTATATATTGTGTAGAATTATGAGAATGTACAGAAAAATGCAAGAAAGTAATACAATTTATCTTTCTACTTTCATCAATAATTTTTATTGAACAAGATAGTATTTGCAAAAAATAGCTATCTTGTCACCTTCTGAATGAACATAAGTAGTACTTTCAGAACTAGACACAGTTTCTAAAACATAATATGTATTCAGAAATAATGTATTCACTAAAAGTAGTCACTTTTGCCATTTTGCTGCATCCATGATTGTGTAGAGTTTTTAATTAAATGTTTAGGTTTCAAGCATTTGTTTTCTAATTTGATTGATGATTTGCTAATAAGCACATGGGAATGAGAGTTATTTTACCTTTTTCTTTGTATTAGCTGAGCTCCTTGCTCAGTTGGTTTTCAAATCTGAGTAAAGTGAATTTTCTGATTTTGGAAAAAAAAAAGGCTTTAAATGTAAAACTATTGTAAGAGAAAAAGAAGGACACTATATATTAATAAAAGGGATAATCTATCAAGAATAAAGAACAATCATCAACATTTATGCACCTAACCAGGGCTCCTCAAAATACAGGAGACAAACACTGGAGAAAGTAAGTGAAGAAATATATGAGTCTACAATTATAGTGGGGGACTTTAGTACACCATATCATCATTAGGTAGAACATCTCAACAGAGAACCAATAAAGAAACAAAGACTTTGAATAATACAGTAGAGAACCTGGACTTAATAGACATATACAGAACATTACACCAAAATAAATCAGGGTATACATTCTTCTCGAGTGCACATGGATCATTATCCAGAATAGACCACATGCTAGGTGACAGAACAATTCTCAATGAGTTCAGAAAGATCAAAATTATACAAAGTAAATTCTGACCACAGTGGAAAGAAACTGGAAATCAGTAAGGGGTAGTGAACCAGATTAGGCACAATGATATGGAAGTTAAGCAACAAACAGTTGGGCAAACAGTAATTCAAGGAGGAATCTCAAAGGAAATCAGTAACTACCTTGAAATGAATGAAAATGACAAAGCAACATATCAAAACATATGGCATGCAGCAAAAACTGTACTGAGAGGGAAATTAACAGGACTAAATGTCTATATTAAAAATGATAGAAGAACTAAAATCAAAGACATAAATGCACACCTGGAGGAATTAGGAAAAGATCAACAAACTAACCACAAAGGAAGTAAAAGGAAAGTAATAACAAAGATTTGAGCAGAACTAAATGAAATAGAAAATATGAAAACACTAGAAATAATAAACAAAACCAAAAGCTGGTTCTTCAAGAAGATTAATAAAATTGATAAACCCTTAGCTAGACTAACAAAAAAAAAAAGCCAGAAGATGTATGTACATAAAATAAGAAATGAGGAAGGGGATATCACCACTAACCCCACAGAAATAAAGAGTATCGTAAGATGAAACTTTGAAAAATTGGATGCCAACAACATGGATAATTTAGAGGAAATGGACAAATTCCTAGAAACACACAAGCAGCCTACATTGTCAAAAGAAGAATTTGATGAATTCAACAGACCAATCACAAGTAATGACATTGATTTAGTCATCAAAACCTCCCAACTAAGAAGAGCCCAGTACCAGATGTCTTCATAGGTAAATTCTACCAAACATTCCAGAAAGAACTAACATTAATCCTGCTTAAACTCTCCCAAAAAATAGAAGTGGAGGGAATATTGCCTAACTCATTCTATGATACCAACATCACCCTAATACCAAAACCAAAGACACCACAAGAAAAGAAAACTATTGACTAATACCTCTAATGAACCTTTATGCTAAATTCCTCAATAAAATACTTACTAATTATATTCAACAACACATCAAAGAATTATACACCATGACCAAATAGGTTTAGTCCCTGGTATGCAAGGATAGTTCAACATAAGAAAATCAATCAATGTAATACACCACATAAACAGATTTAAAAAATCACATGATCATCTCTGTAGATGCAGAAAAAGCATTTGACAAAATACAGCACCCTTTTCTGACTTAAATACTACAAAAGATAGGAATAGAAGACAACTTTTTCAACATGATAAAGGGTATATAAGAAAAACCCACAGTTATCATCATATTCAATGATTAAATCTTAAATGTATTCCCTCTAAGATCTGGCACAAGACAAGTATGCCTACTTTCACGACTTCTTTTTAGCATTGTCTTAGAAGCACTTGCTCAAGCAGGCAACAAAAAAATATAAAAGGCATCCAAATTGGAAAGGAAGAAGTAAAAATCTTACTATTTGCAGATGACGTGATCCTAAACATAGAAAGCCCTGAGAAATCTACATCAAATCTTAGTCTAGAGCTTATAAATGAGTTCAGTAAAGTTGCAGGTTATCAGATCAAGGAGCAAAAATCAGTAGTGTTTCTGTACACCAATAACAAGCAATCAGGAGAGAGTTGGTGTATTTCAATTGTACACAGGACAGTTGAGTATTGTTAGGCACATATGTATGTGTATATATATCACATATGTGTGTGTGTATATATATATACACACACATATATATATATACATATATATATATATATCTTTTTTTATTTATAGATATTTCCTTTATTACTTTTTTTTTATTATTATTATGGGTAAAAATCAAAATTCTCACAATACTCAACTGTCCTGTGTACAATTGAAATACACCAAATCTCTCCTGAATAGGGTACATTCCTTGGGTAATATTCAATTTTAAATGTGTCATCCTTAAATACTACGATTTGAAACTATTACAACTTATGTCATATGATAAGGGGAAAGGTTAGGGAAGAAAACAAAGATAATTGTTTTATGTACATATACAAACATAGTAATAAAACAAGGAAAAAATATTCATGAACAACAACAACAACAAAAAAAAAACAAGCAATCTGAGGAGGAAATCAAGAAAAAAATCCCATTTACAATAGCAAAAAAATAATCAAATACCTAAGAAGAAATTTAACTAAAGATGTAAATGACTTATATGCAGAAAACTACACAACACTATTAAAGGAAATCAAAAAAGACAAATAAGTCTAAGCATCATTAAGATGTCTATCCTACCCAAACTGTAAAAACATGTTTAATGCAATCACACACACAAAAAAATCACCACAGCATTCTTTACTGAATTGGAAAAACTATTTGGAACAGCAAATAAAGGAATTTATTTGGAACAGCAAGAGGTCCCAAATAGCCAAAGACATTGAAAAAGAAAAATGAAATCAGAGGAATCACACTACCTGATTTAAAACATGCTACATAGCTACAGTACTCAAAAGTGTATGGTATTTGCACAAGGATAGACATACTGACCAATGAAGAGTATGTCTGAGTATACTGAGAGTTCTGATAAAGATCCTAGCATATAAAGTGAACTGATATTCAACAAGGCCATCAAGCCCATTCAACTAGGAGAGAATGGCCTCTTTAACAAATGGTGCATGGAGAACTGGATATCCATGCCCAAAAGAATGAGAGAGGAACAATGTCTCACACCTTACAAAAATTACCTCAAGATCAATCAAAGATCTAAATATAAAAGCCAAGGCCATAAAGACCTGGGAGATAATGTGGGGAAGCATGTACAGTATCTTGTATTAGGAAATGACTTCATGAACTTTACACTCAAAGCACAAGCAGCAAAAGGAAAAATTGATAAATGAGACCTCCTCAAAATTAAAAACTTTTGAATCTCAAAGAAGTTTGTCAAGAAAGTGAAAAGGCAAGCCTACTCAATGGGAGAAAATATTTGGTAACCATATATCTGATAGAGGCCTAATATCCAGCACATATAAAGATATCCTACACCATGAAAATAAAAAGACAAAAAATCCATTTAAAAAATGGGAAAGTAATTTGAATCGACATTTATCAAAGGAAGAAATACAAATTGCTAAAAAGCACAGGAAAAGATGCTCAACATCATTAGCTATTAGGGAAATGCAAATCAAAACTACAATTAAATATCATCTTATACCCATTAGGCTGGTGGCTATTAAGAAAACAGAGGACCAAAAGTATTGGAGAGGATGTAGGAGAATGGGAACTTTCATCAACTGTTGGTGGGAATGTAGAATGGTGCAGCAACTGTGGAGGACAGTTTGGTAATTCCTTAGAAAACTAACTATAGAAATGCCATATGATCCAGCAATTCCACTGCTGGGTATGTACCCAGAAGAACTGAAAGCAAGGACATGAAGAGATACATGCATACAAATGTTCATAGCAATGTTATTCACTAGTTCTAAAAGTTGGAATCAACCCAAATACCCTTCAACAGATGAATGAATAAATAAATTGTGGTATATACATACAATGGAATATTACTCAGCTGTTAGAAGGAATACAGTATTAACACATGGGATAACATGGATGAATCTTGAGGACATTATGTTGAGTGAAGCAAGCCAGGCAGTGAAGGACAAATATTACATGACCTCATTAGTATGAATTAAGCAAATCAAGCAGTCTCACAGAGCTAGAGTCTGGTAGCTAGGGTCACAGGAGACAGAAAGTGTGAATAAGGTTGTGAGCCAATACCTGTATGGGCAATATCTATGATAATGTGTAAGTCTGTAGTTGTACAGTGGATGGACATGGTAGTGGTGTAATGATACTGTTGGGTTTGGTGGTGCTGATTTGTCAGGTGGGTGGGGTGGGGAGGATGGGTTAGACTGTCCATGGAACTGGGGAGGAGGGTTGGGGGAGGGAGCCAGTGAACACTGAGGAAAGGTGGGCACAATGTTGGGAATTCTCTTTTGGCAGTATGGCAAGTGAGGGTTGCTGGTTTGGGGTGTTGGGTGTGGGGGTCATTCAAGACAGTGTGCAACTGGGGCAGGCTTCTAAGGAGTGTGTGAATGTTTATCTTGTCATAGCGTGTTTTATCAGTGGGTGGAGACCCACATAATGAATGGCAAGGTGGTGGGCTCTCATCCTGGGGAGGCCTGCTGTGTTCTCAGATATTGGGGTGGGAGTCTCTTGAGAGCATGGGCAGTGCCTAATAGGGGAGGAGAGACCAATGTTGTCAAGCCCTCAAAGTTATTGCAGGTAACTATGAATTTTGTCGTTCAAGGAGTGAAGTTTGGTGGTTGCCATGGGTTCTGAGTGGAAGGGGAGGGAGGAATAGAATAGATGGAACAGGGTGCATTTTGAGGGAGCTGAAAGTGTTCTACATAATCTTGCTATGATGGATACAAGCCATGTTGAATTGCATCGAAGTTTAAAAAGTGTATGTACCAAAATATAAACCATAATGTAAACCATTTACCGTGCTTGGTAGCTATTTTTCAATATCTGTACATCAGTTGTAACAAATGTACATCTAAATATAAAATGTTATTAATCAGTGAATGGGGAAAAGGGAGAGGATGTTGGGTATATGGGAGTCCTATGTATTCAGTACATGACTTTTCTGTAACCTAAAACTTCTTTGAGGACAAAGTAAAAAAAAAAAAAAAAAAAAAAAACACTAGGGGAAAAATGGAAGAAAATGTCACTATACATATAGGAAAACAGATCTTGCATTGATGAAATGCAAAATGTCAAAAACTTTTTTTAATATATTTTCATTATTTTTATTATCCCAAATTTTTATTTTTTAAAAAAGTTTTGTATTTTATTTTTTAAACTATCATTATTTTTTCATTTTCTTATTTTTGGAGAAGTTCTGGAACACAGAAGTTTTACAACTGTGGCAGGGAAGGATCACTGGTGTGGGGTGTCAGTGATGGGGCATACATGGGAGGAAGCTCACCTGAGCATAAAAATGTGTTCAAATGTTGATGGGATATTGTCAAAGTGGGTGGAGATACATACAATAACCAAAGGAATATCAAATTCTCATCCGAGGGAGCTCTGCCACATTCTCCAATTGATCAGCTAGAACCCTTGAGCCCTGAGCACAGGGCCAATGACTAGTGAAGGAAGATGGCCCATTAATGGGCCCTTGATATTGATGACTGTGCATATGAACATTTACTCTTGAAATTGAAACTTATCCTAGTATTATAGGGTGCCTAAGAGTTGTCCTTTTTGCTGAAATGTAGCTTCTCTCTAAGATGAATGCAGCATATAAATACATTACCTTCCCCCAAGTTTGGGAAATGACACCCAGGGATGAGCCTCCCTGGCTTCAAGGGATTAATACCAAGCACCAATCAGCAATGCAACTGGAAAAAGACCTTGACCATGTGTGTTTCTTTCTCTTACCCTGCAAAAGGGGAAATGCCAGTAATCTACCTCATGGGAATGATTTGAGGATTAAGCAAGCTGATCTATGTAAAGAAGTTAGGAGCTCACTGGGCAAAGATTAAGTACTACTTTGATGTTTGTTCTTATTACCACAGTGTGCGCTCTTGGCCACGAGGTCATGTTCTGATGAGGTCCCAAGCAGCCTTGTTGTTTCAGTAACTCTTACAGTAGTTTGCCTTCTTACAGTAAAGCTTGAAGAGAAGATAAGGAGGCAGGTTTCTGATCAATGCAGGATTCTTTTTACATTTAGATGCCTTCCTTTCTCTGACACTTAATGGTTTCTTTTCATTCTTAGCACACATAACATAAAATCTTCAACAATTCGGAAGATGTAGTTAATTTAAGAGGGCCTATGTTTGCAAGAAAAGTATGAGTTGGGGGTCAGTGATAGTTGTTAGTTTAATCCAAACCAATATAGGCACAGGTGTTTCCTTAATATCACTGCTACTAGGTATACACTCAAAAGAATTGAAAGCAGGGACTTGAGCAGATATTGGTACACTGATGTTCATAGTGGCATTATTACCAAATGTGAAAAGATGGAATCAACCCAAGAGTCCATCAACCAGTGAATGAATTTTTTAAAATGTGATATATACGTAAAATACAATATTATTCAGCAGTAAAAAGCAATGAATTCCTGATACATGTGATGACATGGATGAACCTTGAAGACATCATGTTGAGTGTAACAAGCCAGACACAAAAGGACAAATATTTTTATGATCTCATTGATTTTAAACAATTAGAGTAAGCCAACTCATAGAGTCAGAATCTAGAATATAGGTTACCAGGAGATGAGATGGGCACAGGGAATGGGAAGTTAAGGCTTAAAATGTACAGGATTCCTGTTTGGAATGATGGAAATGTTTTGGTTATGGATAGTGGTGATGGTAGCACACTATTGTGAATGCAATTAACAGCACTGATATATATATATATATAGGAATATGATTAAAAGGGGAAATGTTATATTGTATATATGGTAACACAATAAACATTTTAAAAAAAACCTATAGACCCACACTCCACAAACAGTGAACCTAAGTTAAAACATGGTCTTTAATAGTACAATTGTTTTTAAAAAGTGCTACTATCAATTATAACAAATGTCCCACACCAATGCTGGTGTTGTTGGTAGGGTCGTATATGGGATTCTTATATTTTATGCCTGGTTCCTCTGTAAACCCACAACTTTTCTAATAAAGAAACAATACACTGTAAGCCAATAACTTTAGGCTTGGGCATATATGGCAGACCTCATTGCATCTAGGCCTGGCCTCAAGTCCTTTTCAACAGATTGTACGATCCCAGCATAGCTGCTATATTGTAGCAGAGATGTTAATTGCTCTGCTTCTGGAGACAGAGCAACCCGAGTTTGAATTTTACTTCCCACACCTACTAGTGGCATATAATTAAGTAAATGACCAAATCTCTAGAAGCTTCCAACGTTTCTCATGAAGGAAATGAATATCTCAAAATGTGAGAATCAAATGAGATAATCTATATAAAGTTCTTAGTCCAATTTCTTGCACATAGTAAACCCCCAACATATTTTAGTTGATATTTTTATGTCAACTTCAAATCTTTCTTAAAGTTCCATAAAGAGACATTCCCATGATAATCATTTGCTTTTCTGTCTGTATTAGGTTTAACATATACACAGCCCTCAGAGTAAAATAGTTTGCTTTTTTGGCTACTAACGAAAAGTGGCATTTCCTTTTATTTTTCCTAACTCTTCCTGTTTCATGGTCCAAAGGAATTCTGAAATATATGTCCATGTTCAAGCTATACATATCAGTATTTTTAAAAATCTGAACATAATGCTTTCTTTGCTTCAGTCTTCCACAGTGTAGACCCCCATAATTAATAATAAACTCATTTTTATGTAGGAAAAGGATGAGAAACATAATGGTAATATCAAGGAAAATCATGTATGCCTGATAGGACTTTGGTCTCAGTCCCATAAGAAAATAGGAAGCCATTTCAGAGTTTTAAAATAAAATTAGATTCCTAAAAAGCTAAACACAAAAATTCTTTTAAAAATTATTAGAATATAATATTTAAGAATATATTCTTAATCTAAATTTTCTGAAATGAGACATGAACAAAATGCATTGACAAATATGATCATCTACTAAATAAAGTGCTTATAAAAGACAAGAAAACACCATAAACAAAGTTAAAGTAGAAGTCACTGCTTGAGAGAAGATATTTGAAAATATTTATCAGTTAAATAAGCAGAATATATAAAACACTATTAGAAATAAGAAGAAAGTTAACCAAACAATAGATGAATAGCTAAATATATGAACAAGAAACTTACATTTTTTGAAACATTTTAAAAGATGCCCAACTTCAGCAGTAAGCAGGAAAATTGTCAATTATAGTAACAATGAGATGTTATTTTTTACATAATATTTGGCAGAGGCTAAAACAACTAACAATACCAAGTGCTGCCAAAGATGAGAAGTGGCAGAAACTCTCACACACTGCTGGAAGGAAAAAATATCATTTTATTTGCTTTTCGGTATCTACTTATAGAAACCCGTATCCATGTTTACTTGGAGTCATATACAAGGATATTCACCATATGATTGCCTGTAATAAAAAATGGAAGCAATTAGATATCTATCAATAGGCAATGTTTAAATAAGAATTGGCAGATATGATGGATTACTGTACAGTAGTTAAAATCAACTGAATCACTATTTATTAATAGAGATGTAGCTGGAAAACAAATGTTGAGTACACAAGTTACTGAATTTTGCTTCTAGCATGATAACATTAATAGGAAAAAAACCCACACAAATACTATTTTGCATGTGTGTGCATGTATGAGTGAATGTGTGTGTGCATGTGAAGTTAGGTGATATTTTTTAAAGGATTGGAAGAATACTGCTTAATTCACACCATGTTCCCTGACAGGTATGCAAAGAGGAGAAGAGGAGTCTTTTTAAAATTTTATTTTTATGTTCTAATTTAAAAAGGACAATATATTCATGTATTATGTCATATAATTATAAAAGGAAAAATGAACTGAGTAAATACTTGAAGCATATAGGCTACTCTAAAGGATAGTTGCTTATTGGTGGTAAGAACATGGTGCTTGCTTTTCTCTTTTTTTTTTTTTTTTACTTAAAAATTTTTTATTGTATTAATTTACATAACATAACAGTTGCCATTTAACCATTTTTAAGTGTTAAAATTAATTATGGTGTTAATTATATTTATAGTGCTATTATTCCATCACCATCATCCATTACCAAAACTTTTTCATCACCCCGAACAGAAACTCTACCCATTAAGCAATAACTCCCCATTCCTCCTTCCCCCAGGCCCTGGTAACCTCTTCTACTTTCTGTCTCTATGAATTTGCTTATTCTAGATATTTCACATAAGAAGAGCACTTTATTTTAAAATGAAAATTCTTTTAGGTGGAAGAACAGAATACTATATTACATTGCTTACAAGATTACTTTTAAAGCTAAAACCAAGAAATAGTGAATACTTTTTTTAATGGAGGAGAAAGCAATTTTGACAAATGGGGCACCAGCCTGAAGTTGTATCGATGACGGGTGCCAAGAGGGAGGAGATGTGTGACAGGAGACAGGCCAGGGACCGGTGAGACCACATGGGGTCGGCGTCCTGAGCGTCCTGAGGTCTCCCCAGTGGCCTGGCTCCTGAACTCACACTGGGGCCACTCAGCCCTCAGGGACTTTCCTGGGCAGGCCCTGTCAGTGGAGACTAAGGTCTGGGAGTTCCCCTTCCCAGCTGGGGCTCTTAGCAGAGCGTGTGATGCTAAAACCAAAAATTAGCCAACCAGATTACTTCCTCTAGTCCTTGTTCCACAAACTTCTGGAGCAGCAGCTGGAGGCAACCCAGAGAGGTTCTGTGGCCGCCCCCATGGGGTTCTCTTGGGAGCTTGGTTGTCTGTCTGATATCCCTGTCAGGACCACCTTCTTCCTTTGTATCACCCAGTCTCCTTTAAAATAAAAAAAATAAAAAAAAGAAGGCATGGAGATATTCATTCTCAGTCATGTCACAAAGAAGGAAGGGGGAGGATCACCAGTTATTAAGTCTGAATTGTAATATACTCCTTTCCCCTCTCTGGGCCTCAGTTTCCCCTGCTATACACCAAGGGAACTGGGCTAGAATACTTAGGGACCTTCTAGCTTTCGGGGGCTCTGCGATCTTGTGTGGTCTCTTTTGCAAGCCCCACCAAGTAGCAGCTGGACTCCCGCATCCTATTGTCTTTACATTTTTTCATTTAAAACCAGGAGAAAGTCCTGCAGCACTGCAAAGATGGCAGGAATGGCAAACAACCCTGCTCTGGAATGCTGAAAAGCCCCCTTTTGCAAACCTCCTTTCCTAATTAGGAACTGTAATTCTGCAAAGATAGGTGTTTACACTTGGGGATTGCCTCCTCGTTTTTGGCCCCTGGCACGCCGCCTTTCTGGCAGTGAGTCTGAAATCCTCTCTGCGTTCTGGCTGGCTCGTCGCCTGCCCAAGCTCTCCCAGCGTTCTCCTTATTAAAGAGCACGACTCTAAAATGTAACACGGAAGATGTGCTGCACGGGGTGGCGAGGTGAGCGTTCACATTTCAGTGATGCTCTTTCTGTGTGGCGGCATCTAGAAGGATTTTTTTAATACTTTTTTTGGACTTTTTAAAAATTAGCATCTGCGTAAGGATCACTTATCTCTTTTACAAAAAGAAGGTCATTATTTTAAAATAATTAACCAATCAATAAACTTGATAACCATAGCATTACAAACACAACTATTCCCCTTTTCTCCTAGTCCTACCTGGTCTTAATCAATGGATTTATCTGATGTTCACAAAACTGTAATTGGTGTGGGATATTCTTGGAGGCTATACTTTTCCTTCACTTATTTTCTTATATAGAGTTTACAAGTACAAACAGTCTTCATGTTCATTTTGAACGGTCAAATAGCAGTCTGTTGATGAAACCAGAAAGGTCATGAGTACAGAGCATTCTAATTTCTTAATCCCACCCTGCACCAAGACTTCTCTCAGGCCAGAACAGTCAGGTGGGAGAAGAGTGCAGAAATGGCTCTCAGACTACATTTTTCTCTCTTTTTGTTATCGTTTATTTTTAAACTTAAAAGTGAGACTGTGGATTCTTCTTTAGAGCTACTCTAAGCAAAGGTATTCTGTTGAGGCTCCCCTTAGACCCCTGGAATTCCCCAGGCCTTACACCCATTTCTACATCTACACTTAGGTTGATGAGGGAGAAATGGAAATTACAAGAAAAAAGTAACGATTGATTGAGTAAAGATGTCCTCGACATGATGTGATGGGAGGTGTTCTTAGGCAACAATGGAAAACTGATCTTGAAAAGGAGGATAAGGAAAATTAAGTGCTCTACTGATATCTCTGAAGGGTGTACAGTGTTCCAGCAACTTCCATTATTTTTCACCTTAGTTATTTTCCCAACAATAATCATGTACTTCTCACCATTTAAGGATGTAAGGGATGTTATGTCCCTTTTACAAATGAGGGAACAAGTGGAGAGAAATGAGGCAACTTGCTTACAAGGCTAATTAATGCCAGAAACAAGATGAGAAATCAATCCAATTTGATCCATAGTTATTGATCTCTGACTCAAAGAATTTGACTGTTTCTGAATTTCTTGGTATTTCATTATGTTCCTGGTAGGGACTCTTTTCTATAATCCAGAGTAATCTTTGTTGTTCAGTGCTATGATGCAAACTTATTCTTACATCACTGGTAATATAACAACTATATTGTTTTCTGAGTCTACTCTGCCTTAGTGTTTAAATCAGATTATAATATGGAGACATTTTCTGCCTTAACTCTACAGACTTTATCAGTTGTATTTCTTTTGCTCCAGTCTAATCTTTTCCCAATTTTTTTGGCGGACAATTGTATGGTAAAGATATCATTTTTTAAAAGTACTTTTGCATACAAATACTCTCTTCTTTAGATTATAATATGCAAAAATATTCTATGGCTATGGTGGGAGAACATTTTAAAAGTTCTCAAAATTAGGCAGGTAAAAGGAAAACAGTATATTTGTATGAAATTACTTGAAATTTCTTTCTCTGTTATTCTAAACTTATTTCATATAAAATTGTATAATCTATTAAAATAAAATTCTATTCCAGCTGCAAATTTGGGTATAAAAATTGTTCAAAATATTTATATTGATCTGTTTTATACAACAATCATGGCTGCATTATGAAGTTTGTGGATGCTATGTAGTTTGTTTTCTTGGGCCCAATTCATTCATAAAAACATACAAGTTATGTTCTATTTGAAAATAAATTAAAACATTTTATGGGTCCTTGAAATTGTCATGGGCTCTAGGCAGTGTCTATTGTGCATAATGGATATCTGCCTGCCTGATATGAGAGGTCTTAGAAGAGGAGATCCAGATAAGCTCAAGACTTTCTGGAGTTTAATCACTTGAGAAGGAGATTAAACTTCTATAAATTTTACTAGAATTATTTGCCTAAATACTCCAATAGCAAGATTTATTGATCATTGGTTTTCATTATTTGATCCAAGAGCTTCTTCATGACATTTTTCATTTCTGCATTTCTGAGGGTATAGATTAAGGGGTTCATCATAGGAGTTATTAGGGTACAAAACACCATCACAACTTTGTCAGCAGGTAAGGAAGTCATGGGTCTCAGATACAGGAATGAACAGGGTACAAAGAATAAGTTGATTTAAAATGGCCTATATCCTTCACCACAATGACACTCAGGACAACCCCCAAGTCCCGAAAAAGTCCCTATATTTCAGTTGCAACTCCTACCCTACAGCTCAATGGATTCATCCAAGTCACCTGGCGAGGAGACGACGATGGGTAACGGCCATCCCAGGGAATGGAGAGGGCCTGCAGCTGCAGGCAGGATAATCCCACCCACCATATCCATGGGATATAAGCCCTCTCTCACTTGGAGGTGGAGTGGACATTACCATCCCAGTCCCCTAAGGATTGGGGGAAGAACTATGGACTAGAGTGGACTTAATGGTATTCTGTTGTACACATATGGTGATTCTAGCAATGGAAGAAATTATAACAGTGAGGTGGAGCCAGTGGCCACTGGACACTTTTGGGGCAGGGAATCCCTGTAGTTTCTGGGATATTCTAAATATTACCTAATATTTAGGTAATCTAAGCACCTTTTAAATATATATATATATATATATATATAACATTTTTGTAAGCAAATGCACATATATGCATATATATTTATATATCATTTTACAAATATTGGTATGTATTGTGAAAAATTTGATTTTTACCCACAATAAAAAAAATAAAAAATAAATAAAAAGAATAAGTTGATGTCAGTGATATGATAGGCACAGGTAGAGAGGGCTTTGAAATGCCCTTTTGAGCTATGAGTTCTGAGGGTGTGCAGGATGATGACATAGGAAGCCACTAACATACAAAAAATGAGTAAACATAGTGACCTGCTATTGGCAGCAATCAGGGGCCCCAAAATATGAGTGTCCATGCAGGCCAGATCCAGGAGAGGTATCAAATCACACAAAAAATGGTCAGTGACATTAGGGCTACAGAACGGTAACTGGGCCATGAATAAAATCTAGATCCAGCCATGAATAAACCCCAAATCCCTGCCATCCTCACCAGGAAACTACATACAGACCAGCTCATGATGGTCATGTAGTGCAAAGGCTTACAGATGGCTACATATAGGTCATAGGCCATCATTATTAACAAGATGATCTCAGTTCCAGCAAAGAAATGCTCAATGAAGAGCTAAGTCATGCAGCCACTGTAGAAGATGATGTTTTTCTGAGAGATCAAGTCAAAGATCATTTTGGGTGCAATGGAAGAAGAGTATAAACCATCAATACTAGACAAATAGGACAGAAAAAAGTACATGGGAGAACCCAGGGCTGGGCTGATGAAGATGGTGACTGTGATGAGCATGTTACCTGTCAATGTCATCAAATAGGTGATAAAAAAACAGAGCAAATAAGATTTTCTGCAATTCTGGATTCTGGGTCAGACCCAGCAAAATGAATTCTGTCACATTGCTTATTCTTTCCATTGACTCTCTTTGGGCTATGGACATGTCATCCACCTGTAAAGATCACAATATTCCAGAGTGATGATATATTTAATTAAATACCAAAATATCCCATCCCCTTTTTTTATCCTAGACACTTGGATTGATGGAGCTACCCTTTCTCCTCACTTCCGACATTTTAAAAAAAGTTTTAAAAAAGAGTGGAAAGAGTTTAAATTTCTCCAAATTCATGCCATTTGAATAGTGAAAAGATCTTGCATACACCACAGCAAAAGCAAAGCATTATTAGGAATGTTGACTTATGGTTGAATTCCAAACTGTCTCTAAAAGCCTCCAGATTGCAGTTTTTGCTTTTTCCCTTTTTTGCCCAAATTTCCTCAATACTAATTTTTTACACTTTCTTTTAGCAAGAATATTTATGGGTACATGAAAAAAAATATTATTTTAAAAATCAACTGTGTAATCAGATACGAAAGTGCCAAACCTTATTCTATGTCAGCTTTGTTCTATGCTCTAATATTCCTTTCTCTCAAATGTACATGCACTCCGAAAGACAAAACTGCAGATGGATATTTTTTCTTAAAAATACCAAGAAAAAATTTAACAGCTCATCAAGCATCATCTACTCAATAGCCCTGGATGTTTTGTCTGGCTTAACAGAACCCATTATTTCATGTCACTCTTCCTAGAAATTCATCTTATATGTGAACATGTAAGTGATGAAACATTTTTTGAAAAGCTATCAATATTTCCTAAATGAATTTTATGAACAACTGGCCCTCCTCACATATAGAATAATGTTCCAGGTTAGATATATTTCCTTCCTTACTTTCTAGAAATAGATTTAAATGAATCATGAAGTTTCTCTGAATTTCCTATTGACAAGACAAATGTTAGGATTGCCTAAAGAAGTACCAGTTCTCCCTTTAGCATAATTTTAGTCAGCTAAGAAGGATTTGAGCTTTCCATTGCTAAATGGTGGAAATATTGTATATATATACAAGAATGTGTTATTCTTTTAATAATCTGTAAAGGGATTTTCATGAATGTATACATGTAATTGTTACAAAGAAACAAAGGATATTTTATTCATTCTCTTCTTTTTTTTCCCCTTTACCCCAGCGCCTGCCAAAAAACATAATTATATATTTTTCCTTACAAATTTCTGGATGCAAAAGTCAGAATTATAGGCCTCTCAGCTTCAATAAAGGCCAAGAAAAAAGTCTTTAGTTTTCAAAAGAGCTAAGTCCCTGAGTTGCTTTCCCTCTATCTAAGGCTCTAATAGATAGTGACTATGTGGTTAATCAGTCTGCACAGCATTAACTCACACATTCTAACTTCAATTTGGGAACATGAAATTCATGATAAAGTGAAAGAAAATTCAAACCATTACAAACAGAAATATACGGATTCAGTTTTCTTGGTGAGACGTAAATATTACTCACAATGTTGTAAAGGCAAATTCAGTCATTCTTAGTGGCTGGACTGCAACAATGCACATAAGGATTCTATTGCCATTTGCATATTGTTGTGTCACTGAATAACTACAAAATCATTTCAGTGAAAATAAGTGGGTGAAATGAAGTTAATCTGATTGACATTTGGGGAAATAGATTGCCTTATCACTGACTTGGATCTAGCTGTTTATGGATTCCTCAGGTTTTAGAATAAGTCTAGATGTTGCTTTTTTCCACTCGGGTACATACAGTATCCACAAATAGAATCCATGAGCTTGAAATAAATGCATTTCTAGAAACAAATTCCAAGTTAAAATCTAATGAATGGGATATTTGAATTATCCCTCTAGATATCTCTCACTGTCTTTTACATTTTAGTTTATTTTGGTTCCCATTATTAGTCTAGACTTAATCAGAAAATGAGATTTTTAAGTTAAGAAACTTCTATATCTCTATCATTTAATTCTATTCATTTTCTTGGCATCCAGTGGAAGTATAAATCAATCAATCTATCTATCTATCTATCTATCTATCTATCTATCTATCTATCTATCTACCTATCATCATCATCATCTCTCTCTCTATATAATATATTTATAGTTTGTCTAACTACATGTATTTTTTCACATCTCTGAGAAATATATACAATCCTAGTTATAAACAAGGAGAAAAACACCATCTTCACATCAGAAAAATCTAGTATTAGACCTATAAATTATACAGGTGAATCAAATCCACTCTTTTGGACATTGTTTTCTCAAAACAATTCCTCCATGATTTTTTTCCAAAAAAAATCTATAAGCAGCATGGAGAGAGTTCCTTTTATCCCTGATTCAAGCTTTCTTTTTGATTCTGGTTCCCTAGAAACCCATTAACCTTATGAGCAGTCTTCCAAACAAATCTTCAGCTCTTTTCAATGTATTGCTCTGCTGCTGTCATTTGTTCACAGGTGCTTCTTTGCAAATTTTTCTTCATTAACAATACAGAGAAGTTTAAATAGACTCTCACTAAGTGCAGTATTTGGAAATGCAATGATCTCTCAGTTCATCAGAGGATTTGTAATTGACCCTGTTGTAATCTTTGCCAAAGTATCAGCCAAGGTCTATAACTTACTCTCACTTGGCATCCACAAACATTTTTAGAGGCCAGTTTTAGAAATGCAGTTGAGCTTGGGTTTAAGATATGTCTATGGCTGTGGTTTAGAAAGAATCTTAGTTAAGGTGATTTGGAAATCTTCATCATTTTTTAAACTTTTTTTTTTGTTTAAAAATTTGCTTCATCTACATCTGTTTTTATTAGAAAATTTGTGAACTTCCAAAACAATCGTATACATGTGTGGAATTCCCATACAACTCCCCTCACCAACACACTACATTGTTCATAGAGTTTTGTTCCTCATTATGGTGAGCCTGGCCCAGGATATGTGGCCAGTTTTGGGCATAAGTCAGTGTTCAGAAGAGATTTCTCTCAGAAAACATGAGTTGCCTAAATGATATTTTGCCTCTGAGGATGGAAATGTCAGTCCTTAAGGTTAGATGCCTACTACTTGAGAAAGTGCAACATTTCTTTAGTGACTGGCTGTGGGGACAGAATTGGCAGGATTCCCAGCTACGAAAGATTGGGTGATTTAAACTGTGTAGATATATCTACTTCCTTCTGTATGAATTCCTAGATGAAAGGCTCTCATGATGTATTTGGCATCTAACCCTCAGAGACAGAATCATGTGGAATATAAGTTCTATGTAATTCAGTAACCATTGAGAAAATCACACTCAGCCAAGCATCCATGTATAAAGACACCAGGGAAGGGTGATCCACTACTACTACATTCTCTCCTTCAGTTTCTGAGGTAATGAAGAGCTTGCTACAATCATGCAGACATGAAACTTCTTTGTTATTAATCTCTACCTTTAGATAAAACTAATACATCCTGAGTTTCCAGGACCAGAAAAGTGAAGGAACATCTTCTGCTCTATTCTCAACAGTAAACAATTTTACTCTTTTGTTACTGCCCTCCACAATCTCAATCTGTTCCTCTCCCTTGGTATTTTGAGGACAGCCTGTTCCTTTGTCTAAGTAAATGATGGCTAGTGGGTATGGTCACTTACACCACATATATATGCCAGAAAAATAACTTCTTTGAACAAGGGATAAAAATTTTTACTGGTCTATTGAATCATGTGTTCATTTGGGACAGCTTTTTATCAATCTGTCTAATTGGAATTCTGTCCATAGAAAAGGCAGCTGAAATGTCACCATCTTACACATGAGAGGGAAGAGTCATCAACAACTCTAATAGTTTATCTCACTCAGAAAGGAAAAGAACTGGACAAATGAAAGCTCCTTTTATTCAAATGAAATAACACACTCTTTCCTCTTCTTTTCTTCCAGAGTCAGCAACTTAGTAGGGTTTCCCAGTATCAGTAGACAATTTGAGTACAGCTTTGGTCAGTGTTTGAATTCCATACAGTTTAATGAGATGGTAATTTAAGAGGAAGACCAATCAGCAAACAGACAATGTTGGAAATAGAAACATAATAATTGAGAGAATTTAGAGTGAGACAAACAGACTGAGTGAGGTTGGAAGAAAACTGAGGAGCAATGGAAAATAGAGCTGAAGGAGGTATTTCTGTTTTCTAGTCCTGGACTTTAAGGCTGTGTCAATTTGGTTTAAAGTTAAATATTGGTAACAAAATAACAGCTAAAATGATGATATAATATTTCTCATCATAAGCAGAGCTATCATAATTAAACAAGAACATTTCTACCTGTTCCAATGGGATGAATCTGAGAAACAAATGAGAAATGGTCTTATAGATAAACTAATTGTGTGTAGGAGGCAGGGGGTTAAGAGAGTGATTTTGAGACTTCTCTTATTTTCCTGTGAAGTAGGAAGCATATCGGCTGCTGGAAGGATGGGAAGTTTGTTGAAATGGAGGTTTAGGAAGAATGGGGTGGGGGAATAGGAACATTTGTTGGGAAGAATGCTATAAGAGGGAGGAAAGGACCCCAGGAAAGAAGCCTAGAAGCATTGATGCCATACCTTTAAGTGGAAAAGATGAATTTCAATGGGCATGTAAGCCATATCTCTTGAGCTTTTCTGTTTTATTGTGCACAGACTAAATTCTAACGTCAACTATCTAAATTTCTTTGCATGAAAGCTTGATCTAAAGCCCTGCTAGCCAGCACTTCTGTCACTTACTGCAAGCTAGAAGTTCTGTGAGAAAAACCATTTCCTAGCAGCCCTCAAGAAAAGAAATATAGAAATTGGTATATAAATACCCCAATCTCCTCAACCTTGAGATGGGATTTTTCTGAGAAATATGTTCTATGTCAATTTCCTGAGGTTCTTCATGGGATTAATCATCATTTGACCTCAATAAGAGTAGCAAATCATTTGGTTTCATGGCCCTGAAATATTCTACACTGAAGTACATTATTGACAGGGAAGGAGAGGAGCCTCAAAACTTGGGATGGGGCATCTGGGCACTTTGGAACCTTGACTCTTGGGTCCTTATGAAGAATCCCACTTCCCCTTGCCATAGGATTGTAACCTTTCTTTACCTGGAGACCATGCAGAGGCTTCTCAGAGGAAGATGATGAGGGACAGAACCCCTGAGAAGTCCCTATGAACCTGACCAAAGAACAGAGTACCTAAGACTGAGACTAAACTTGAAAAACAAAGATTCACTCCCCTGTCCTCTTATCCTGCAACTGGGTTAGCAACATGGAATAACATTTAACTACCCTAATGGCAGAAACTGACTAAGGCTGGGGAGAGAATTCCTGATTAGTTGTAGAAGAAAGGGAAGAGACACCCCCCAAAATGGGTGGAACAGACACTCCAATAAAATCAACATGCTATTATGAATGTTGACATATGAGAAAACCAGGCTTAATCCATAGACTTCCATACATTTTCTCCATATCTAAAGTCTCCCACATTAGAGTGAATGCACTTCTTTTAGTATTTGGCACAAAGTTAATCAATTATAAATATTTTGTACAATATTATTATGTAGTATGAATATTTATCATGTGCACAAACATTACATTCTTCTAAAAGTCAACTGCATTAAAAATAAAATTGCCAGGCATTATTATACCCATGTCCCCTCTATTCTGTGATATATTATTTTTCTTTGCCAATTGAGTTCATATGCACATGTACACACAGACATGGATAGAGATTCAGATATTCCTCCTAAAATGCCTGAAAACTATTTTTGCAATAGTGCAACATCTATTCAGCAACTCTGAGCCTTGTGTGTACCCTAATATATTCCAACTTCACATTTGTTCTCTGAAACAATTCAACATTTAGATGTGCATATGTAAGTGACAAAGATTCCCCTAAAACAATCACAATGTTAATAGTTGCATATGTCAAATGGAATTTATATGTCATCATGTTTGGAAGATACCCCCACTCACATTTTAAAAACAGCATTACATGGGGCATGACATTTCCTTGAATTTCCACTTAACTAGATGGAAATGTTATAGAGGGCACATGAGATAAATTCCATCAGCTTCAAATTTGGAAGAAACACAGATGTTATAATCACTGTCCTGTGTCTAGCTGATTAAAGATTCTTCAGTGTTTAGATTGAGCTCTACTATTGTCTTCCTCTTTCTAGGTAGCGTACAATCACTGCCAGAAATAGACTCAATTTGTTAAATGCAATAATTACCAATTCTAAAATTCCAACAATTCCAAACTAATAAATTAATTGTATAGAAATTAGGCTTTCTATCTCTATATATGCTCACAAAATATGGAGAATTTTTGTCAAAATTTGGTCCCTGTTATTTGTCTGGATATATCCAGGAAATGAGTTACTTTCATTGAAAACTTCTATTCCTTTAGAATTCAGATCTCACCTCTGTATTTGACAATCCATAAAGTTATAATTAAAATTTTAAGTATCTATTTCTAAAGTCATTTAGCACTTGACATGGGTACAGCAAATTTCTTCTCTAGAGATATAAATTTATAATTGAATAAATATCTTTTTAATTAGATTTTTTTTCTGAAATCAACTATGCAAAATTTTGTTCTCTTAAAGTTTTATTCAGTTGGGAGAGAGTTCCTTCAGTCCCTGAGTAAAGACTTCTTCCTACCCTGTTTTCCTGGAAACTCACACCAATGTTGGGTATAATGTCTCCTTGTTATCCTCCAGTCCTGTTCAGAAAAACTACCAAACATATGGACTAGTGTCTATATAGGGTTCTGATAGTGTTAGTTACTTATTGTTTCAATATATTTTTAACAGAGTGAAGGGATATGCTGATGGACTGACTCTCCCAAAACTTAGAGGATTAGTAAATAACCATGTAGGAATCTTTGCAAAAATAGTGCCAATATATCTTACTTATTCCCATTTTATACCAAGAAACATCACATAGATGGTTTTGAGGGTGCAAGTATGGGATTGACTTAAAAATATGTCTCTGGGATTGACATCAGCAAGATGATAGAGAAAGAAGTTCCAAAACACTGTTCCTTCACATAAGCATTGAAAAACAAGCAAAAACTGGAAGAAGCAAAAATTCCTCAGGACTTTGGAAAATAGTCAAACGTTTACAGAAACCAAGTTAACGTTGAATCAAGGAAAAGGCAAATTAAAAATTGTGAAAGCATTTTGGTGCTTTTACTAGCTCTATCCCCAACCACTACCTGGTAAGGTTTTCACTCCCAGTATGGGTCCCAAGCTATTTAACAGAGCTCACATTATTCACAGAATATGTAGGTTTATTTCATTCTGCCTGGTGGCATCTGATGAGAATCTGATCCAAACTGCTCATCTCTGTCTCACCTGTCCCAGGACATGCTCTGGCTAAAATAGTGGGAGGCATGGCAGCTAATCACTGTAAGAAAACACTAAATTGCAGTCAATGGGGTAAAAGATTACATGGTTGAGATGTAAAGTAGAAAACCTGGGGTCTGCAAATATAAAGGCTAGAGAGAATTTTATGGGGAAACTAGAGTATTTGCACTACCCATGTATATGTAGGGAATTTAAAGACTATGCACATCTCCAGGGTAAAACATACGCTCAGAAAGACCCAAGAAAACGCTGAACATCCACCTCAGACTATTTTTAGTCTCATTACAAGGCTGGCTTAGCACCGCTTCTGCCAACCTTGGGTTTAGTTTGCTCTTTTTTCCTAGCTTCTTGAAGTGTAAAGTTAAGTTATTTATTTAATTTCTTCTTTTTAAATATATGCATTTACAGCTATAAATTTCCTGCTGAGCTCTCACTGCCTCTGCTGTATCCCATGAGTTTTCATATATTATGTCTTAACTTTCTTTCATATTTATGAACTTTCTATCATCCCTTGTGATTTCTTTTTCACCCAATAGTTATTTAAGAGTGCAATCTATCATTTCCACATATCTGTGAGTTTCTAATTTTCCAATCTTATTGATGTCAGCTTTCAATATTCTCTTTGTCTTTTGTATTATACAGTTTGACTATAATGTTCCACAGTTTGGTTCCTTTGAGTTTATCTTATTTGGAAATTGTTGAACTTTTTGTTTGTTTCTTTCATTAAATTTGGGTATTGTTTGGCCATTATATCTACAAATAATTTTTTTCTTCCCCTTCCTCTCTTTCTTCTCCTTCTTGGACCTCCATAATACATATGTTGCTGTGCTTCATAGTTTCCCACAAACTTCTTAAGCTCTGTTCACTTTCTTCATTCTTTATGCTTTCTCATCCTCATACTGAAAAATGTCAATTTTCCTATCTTCAAGTTCACTGATATTTTTCTAATTATTTTTTTTATTTCAGTTATTGTACTTTTCATCTCCAGAAAATCTATATGGGTCCATTCAATAATTTATATCTCTTATTGAATTGTCTTTTTGTTTATACATCATTTTCCTGAATCCCATAGTGCACTGTCCATGTATTTTCTTAGCCCACTGAACTTATTTAGGAGAGTTGACTTTATTTCTTTGATTAGCAATTTCAAGTCTTGGCTTCCTCAATGATGGTTTCTTTCACTTTATTTTGTTTTGCTGAATGGTCATTTTTTACTGTTTCTTTGTATGTCTTCAATTTTTTTGTTGAAAACTGGACATTTGAATATGTTAGCTCTGAATATATTCAATGGGGGAGAGAATAGTTTCCTCAAAAAATGCTACTTGGGCAACTGAATATCCATATGCAAAAGAATGAAATTGGACCCCTACCCCATACCATATACAAAAATTAACACAAATTGGATCAATGTTATGAATATAAGGGCTATATCCATAAAACACTTAGAGGAAATTTTGGGGAAAATATTCAGGACAATGTATTTGGCAATAAATCCTTTGTATGATCTCAAAAGCATGAGCAAGAAGAGAGAAAATTGATCAATTAGACATCATCAAAACAAAAAACTTTTGTGCATCAAGAGACATTATTAGGAGAGTGAAAAGATAACCTGGGAAAATCAGAAAATATTTGGCAATTTCATATCTGATAATGATTTATATTTATATGATAGTCTTCCAATCTATGCATATAGAACATCATTCACTTTATAAAATACATTTCCAATAATGAAAAACAATATATAAAGAATTCTTACAACTCAGAAAAAGGGACAAATGACCCAATTAAAAAGCTGGACAAAGAACTTGAATAGGCCTTTCTCCAAAGAAGATACACAAATGGCCAATAAGCGCATAATAAGATGCTCAACATCATAAACCATTAGAAAACTGAAAATAAAAAACTACAATGATATACTACTTCATGCCCACTATAATGATGATTATTTTAAAAAAGCAAAATAACAATTGTTGGTGAGGATGTGGAGAAATCAGAACTTTTGTGCTTTTCCAGTAGGCATGTAAAATGTAGCAGCCACTGTGAAAAACAATTTGATGGCTGCTAAAAAAGTTAAACATTGAATAACCATATGACTTGGCAATTTCCCTCTTAGGTATATACCAGAATACACTGAAAGTAGGGTTTCTCTTTGGGGGTTGAAAAATTTTGGTTGTGGATGGTACTGTCAATAACAATACTTTGTAAATGTAATTATTGCCATTGTATGGTACACTTAAAATTGCTAAAATTGCAATTTATGTTATGTATATGTTTACACAACAAAAATGTATGTTTCTAGTCATGCTTTTGAATTAGACTTGGGTGGGTAAATTCTGACAGTCATCTTAAGGTTTGATGATTTTTAGCTTATGATCTTTGGCTGGGATTAAGCTTTATTGTGTTCAGAAGAAACAGTTTCCCATTGAAAGCATTATTCTACTATGTTCTGTGGTTGTCTTTGGTATGACTTAGGTATGCCTATTAACCCAAGGTTATGGTGACATTTTAATTAATGATTAACAAAGTATTTAGGAGACAGAATCCCAATCACTTTTTTTTTTAAGTTTTAGTCGCATTTTATTTTATTTTATTATTATTATTATTATTATTTTATTGTGGGTAAAAATCAAAATTTTCACAATACATACAAATATTTGTAAAATGATATATAAATATATATGCATATATGTGCATTTGCTTACAAAAATGTTATATATATATATATATATATATTTTTTTTTTTTTAAGGTGCTTAGATTACCTAAATATTACATGGAAACTACAGGGATTCCCATGTTCCCCACCTCCCACATCTCCCACAACATCCCACACAAACATCTCCCACAAGTGTGGCCCATCACCTCAATGGACCTACACATCCTGGGGCCTTGCCATCAACAATAGACCACAGTTCACATCGTAGACCACACTCTCTTCCACACAGTTCTGAATGGTGTGTGCTGATTTAAAATGGCCTACATCCGTTGCCACAACAGCACTCAGGACAACCTACAAGTCCTGATAAAGCCCATGTATTTCAACTGCACATCACCTCCCTGCCCTGAAAGTGTCCAGTGGCCACTGGCTCCACCTCACTGTTATAATTTCTCCATTGCTAGAATCACCATATGTGTACAACAGCATACCATTAAGTCCACTCTAGTCCATAGTTCTTCCCCAAATCCTGAAGGGACTGGGATGGTGATGTCCACTCCACCTCCAAGTGAGAGAGGGCTTATATCCCATGGATATGGTGGGTGGGATGATCCCGCCTGCAGATGCAGGCCTTCTCCATTCCCTGGGATGGCCGTTGCCCATCGTTGTCTCCTCACCAGGTGACTTGGATGAGTCCACTGAGCTGTAGGGTAATAGTTGCAGCTCCACTGAGATTCCACGCACACCTGGCACATAGGTAAGCCAGAGGCTTCAGTCTCTGGAAGTATACTTAAAATCTCCAGCATCACATATAGGTTTGAATAGAAGGGACTGATGAACCTGTGCAGGGAGTCCAATTCTTTCACTCTCAGGAGCACGGACTCCAAAATAGAGCCCACTGATAAGGCATCAGTCTCTGGGGCTATCCCCCTTATATAGGACCTGGGTGTCTCCAGAGCCCTCAGGAGCCCCTCTGTGTGGGATGATATGCACTTTGATGTTCTATGAGATCCTACTGAGGTGTGCGTAAGTGTTACCTCTGGGATGACCTCCCGAATCTCTTTGAAGTCTCTTAGCCACTTGAACTCATTTGTCTTTACCTTTTCCCCCTTTTATTCAAGGCCTTTTTCCAGTTGTGTTGCCAGTTGGCACTTGGTATTAATCCCTCGTTGCCAGGGAGGCTCATCCCTGGGAGTCAAGTCCCACGTTGGAGGGAACTCAATCACTTTTTAACCTCCCACTGAAGGGAAGCTGAAACCTCTCTCCTGATTTCAGCTTTTGATCATGCATTAAAAAATACTTAGACATCACACCTTTTGTTTAACAGTTTAACATACTAGCTTATTGGTGCTAAAACCTATACCTACAAAATACAGAGAAATATTCCACAGAATACATGTAAGTCATGGATTTTCCAAGCATTGCCACAATTTTTTGAGTGTGTTAGCAATTTTCCTTTGATCAATACTTTGTAAATAAAAATAAATTTCTAATTGGAAAATAATTTAGTCTTTATTTAATCAAATTAGATATTTTTTTGAAAGAAGAAGGATTCAAGCTTCTATACTGCAAGGGGAACACATACTAAAGTGAGCATATTCTGACTGTAAGAGCATTAACCTTTGCATCCACCATGCTTGTTCTTTGAACATGATTAGATTTTCTTATCTTGTCGATTTATATGAGTTTTTACCCCAAATCACCTTTTAGTTCCAGATTTTCCCCATCATAGTTTTCACCTCTGCAATTTGGAAGAAATAAGTTAAAGAGTTTAAAAAGGGTGTTACTATGGTATAAAACATGGCCAATGCAGCCTAGGAAACTAAAACAGAGGGTAAGAGCTAAGAAAAGTCTTATCACATTCATCTTTATAGACATCCCTAAGAATGAAATTATTCTCCTGCAGAGATATTCCCTTTCATTTCTTGCTGAAGTTACAGGCTGGGTCCCCTTGAGTTATCTATTAGATGTACCTAATTATTCAGAAACACTTTGTGTGTAAAGACTTTGAATAATTATTATTTTGCTTTGTCTTTTGGTTTTCATTTTACAGTTACTTCCATTATAGAAGACCTCTTTTTGGAGAGAACATGTGGGAAATAGTACCTCCTGGATGTTCACAAAGGACTTCATTTGACAACAGAGCCACTGGTCACTGGACAATTTTAACCCAGGTGTTGGTCTGTAGAGAAAGGGACCCAAATACAATGGAAATAAAATATCTGTTGTATGCCTGACATATTATTTTATGCTTATTAGTCTTTTTAACAAAATGAGTACAATAATTAACTGATACATGGAAAAGGGAACTGATCATATTTTATGATTTCCTAGGAGGGCTCATATACTTAGCTCCAGTGTCTATTGAAGGGACTGGTGGAAAGCTCTTTACCACACTTAAAATACATATGCTGGTGAACAAAATCCACATGACATTATCCTGGATAATTCAACATTTTGGGACCTATAACTATATATTGAATTGTACTTGAGCAGTACATATTCAGAGACATCATGTTTGATGGATAAATTTTCATTAGCCAAAACAACCTATAATAACCCTAATAATGTTGACATAGAATTTGCTTTTGTTAAGAGAATCATAATGGAGAAAAAGACATTGTCCCTTATTGGTAACGTAAAAGGGATGTTTTTTTCAGGAAGAAGTGAAAGATGGAGAACACCCTGATCACAAATGATAGCTGTAGAAATTTGGATAAAACAGTATGAATACAGCGTACCAGGAATCAAAGATGGGAATGATCATGCACATTACTCTAAAAGGAACTATGAAGTACATTCATTAAATGAATTCATAGGTAACTCAAAGGCAACAGCCTCTGGTCTTGTCAGGAAAACACAGGAAGGAATTTATGGGAATCTTTTGGTCCCCATAGGTTGGAGGAATGCATGAAAAGATGATGTGAATTGTTTAGGTGCTCTATACTTGCCAAAGCTCCACCATCAACTAAAACTATGTGTACCTGATAGTGCAACAGGTCAGAACTGGAAATTTATGAAATTTGACTAGGAATTTACTGGTTGGTGGAAGATGGTCATTATTTAAAGGTGGGGCTAATTAGGTAACTCAGATCAGTACAGCCTTTTAGTGTTAAACAGGGCATAAGTCAAAGCCACCAAGAAACTCAAATTCAGAATTGACTGAGACTTGGCCTTTGATTTATGATCCACTCCATAACAATGTCTGATAGATAAGTAAAGGCCAGTTTTGTTTGGAAAGACTGGAAAATATGGGCATAATTCTAAATGACTTATTTTGTAATGATCTTAATGTATTTGACATAATATTGTTATAATTTGTAGGATTAATTTGGCTGGTTTCAACAAAATATATGATAATACTGACATTGATGGCCAAAAGTATTTAGAAATTGAAGTAAAACCTCCACATTATGCTCATCCAATGAAATCTGAATGGACAAAGAAGAAACAAGTGTTTGTTATCCATCAATTAATTGCTACATTAAATCAATATATTCTTATCTTTCATAAATTTAAAACACAGTGATAATTGGAGGAAAAAAAGTTGTCAAACTCATGTATGGTTAGGAACAAGATTGTGGTAGAATATTTGGCAAACTGAAATGTTTCTTTAAAGCAATATCCATACTTTATTTTATGGTACAAATTATTAGCATTTTTACAGTTATCTATTTGATTTTTGTGTTATATAAATTATAAAAATATTCAGGAGAAAGAATGATTATTAGTGATTTAAAATTAGAATGCTTTGACCATGGTCGGAAGTTAATTTATATAGGATAGAGTTATTTTACAGCTTAAAAGGAAAGCACTATCTTTATCTTTGGACACATCTGGTTTTGACCCTAAGCCAGGATAAAGGTACTGGGAGTTTGGATGTGCTTTTTAAAGTCCAAATCTCCCTTCATAAAACCAAGGGCCATTTTTTTTACTGATTGTTTTCATTTGACATAAGTAGCTTGACCAGAGGAACACAAATACCCCACTGGGAACATAAGCCTTGAGCCTTTTTGAGATTAAGATTTATCATGCAGATTTTGGTGGTTCAACAAAAGATAAAGCTTTTCTGTGTGTGAATAAGAACCCTATAGAGGTTGTGCCCAGCTGTCTCTTACAGCTCTAGTATTTGCCTGAACTCTACTTCTCTTATTGCACAATTTCTTTTGCCATAAAATAAAAGCCTTAACTGAGAATGCTCTTTGGAGGCTTGACTCCATTGAAAATATTTTTAGGATAAGTGGGTTACAATGAGGAGGTAAAGGAGAATGGAATTACACAACTTTATATCTTTATCACTCCCAATTTTATTTTATTTTTGCATTGCCTCTTCCAGGGAGCACCGGAATGGGATTAAACTTAGTGTACCCAAGGAAGGTGTTAATGGTGTCCAAAACACAATATCCGTGCAATTAAATTTGACAATATGTATTCTTAAGACATTTTAAGGTGGGCCATATATTTACCTCATGTAGCTCATTTAAGGATAACTATCAATGTGTTCTATGAACCAAATGACAAGGACAATCCTGAGATTTTTTCCTATCAAATCAAAGGATATTTGTCTGAACGTGTATCCAAAGATATATGTTAACAACATTGCTCTTATATCTTGCCCTGTGAATAAATAGTATATTTAAGATGGAAAATCCAATGATGGGTAGAAAGTTATGATCAAAAGTAGTAGTAAATGAAAACAGTGGATATTGCAGCTAAGAGAAAGGCACTCATATGTGGGTGATGATACCAAGAAGGAAGGTAATAATGCTCTTTCCATTACCAATTTATAATAAGTTAAAATACGTTTATCCCTCTTTCTTAGATATGGTGCTGATTAAAGGCTCATTCTGAAAATAATCTGCAGATGTGTTTACCCCAGAAAAGATAAGTTGGATCCCCGATAATTTTCAATTTCTGCCTAACATCTCAAGCTGGCTTATTTGGAGAAAGGTGATAACTTGATTTACAAGTAGACAGCTATAGTGTAATTTAGATTTGGAGTTTATAGACTATGAGTCATTTTTACAATCTTCTTATTTTTTCAGATAACCTGTGATAACTAGTAGAAAAACCATACAGGGCATAGAATGTTAAAAAGCAGAGTATCTGTATTGCTACAAATCAGTATGATATGCTGCTAAACTGTTTGTATAATGGGATGCAGATGATTACTAACTGCCAGGTGTGTCAGAGCTTCATTTCCTTTGTAGAATATGACAAATGTAAAAGTAGAGAGAATGCAATTAAATAAAGTAGAAATGAAAACAAGAGACAGCCTTGAAGTAGATGAAATTGGGAATAATTTAGTATCCTAATATTACTGAAATTTCCCCTCTGGAGCTATAAAAATGGCATTTATGGGAAGCCTATGACATACTCAGATTGAGCTGTTTTTAGGATACAACATGTTCAGTCATCATGCTCATGGGACATGCAATAATTTGGGATGAAAACTTTTCCTCAAATTGTACAAACCATGGAGATAAAACTAAAACAAAATATCTCATATTAACCAGCACTTGTCTTACTTTGCTAGACATTCTTCAAAGATTTTATATGTTAACCATGGGGTAGTAGGACAATCCAACACGATAATCCCAGTTAAAAAGACTTGCTCACCCAAACAAGTGTACTAGAGGAGATAGCATGAAGATTTACTTAAGAAGCATTGAACAGTTATTTTATGCTGGAGTTCATAATTGTTGTTGACACATTCTAGCATACTATTGTATAATTTTCTTCTTTATTGCATTACACCTTAGGAAAAGGGAAAAGAAGGTGAATAAATTTATGGTTTAAATATTTCAGTTAGTAAATGTGTTACACTGCAACAGAAAAAGGCTTAATTTGACTTGATTTGTAAGGATTGTTATTTATCCATTATTTGAGAACCTAGATAAATGAAAAAGTAATGCTGATATGTCTTTTTATTAGCACTAATAAATCTTTGTGATGATGAAGTTAGTGAAAGCGTTAGTAAAGATAAATTGTATTTTCTTGTCATAGAAAAGTTAGAAAAAGAATCTTGAAAACTCTGTGGCTTATCATATGAAATTTTATATTTTCTGTACAGGCAAAATCCTCAAGGATTTGGGGATAATGTAAGGCATTTGTCATCCATGTAGTTAAACAAAAATCCAGGTAGCTTTTTCTGTATAGTCCTGTTATTGCAATGCATTTCATCTAGGCTTTCTGCAGGAGGGAACATGGAAACTGGATCACAGCACACTGGATCTTGAATGTTTCAGCCTGTGTGAGACACACATCACTTCTGCAGTCTAGTCACATAGCCTTCTTAAACACAAATAGGCTGAACATATACACAAAAGGATTTGAGGATATTACTATTTGGGTATGAGCAAATGTTTAGGTCACAAATGAGAAAAAGTGATCTCCAATTCAGAATGAATTGTTTACTAACTTTTACCTATCAATATGCATGTTATATATACACATATATGTGTTATACATGTTATATATATTATATATATGTTACATATGTGTTATATATATGTTATATATTTATATAACCGAGCTATAGGCATAGCTATTGAGGAAGTTGGTTAATTCAGTCTTACAAAAGTAAAAATGAAATAACAAATTTGGCAGGACATCTGCCTTGAATCATCTGGATCTTCTTCTTTATCCAGATTTGTTCTCTTAGAATTGCCCTGTAAGTGACGACATCTCAAATGACTACCAATTTCATTGGTATGTAATTGGTCTGTAATTTTCTATTCAAATTTGAATATGCAGATATTTTTCCTTGATTAACCAGATATCACACCAGCTATATTTTTTTCTATTAGCTAAAGCTCTAATTTATTCAATAAAAGCTATTTTGAAAGTGAAGTGCTTGGTGGATTTTTTTGTTGGAAAAATTCTCCATGTATGTTTAAACCTGGGAATATTATATACAAGGTTGCTCTATGACTATACCTGAAATAATTTAATATCCCTTCTTGGCTTTAGGCAGAGAAAATAGTTTGCCTGGACAGAGCCAGATTTATGATGTCATTGATAATTCTTGGAGTGTACAATTCAAGAGCATTGATATTGGGATGATTCCTGCTTTTATGACTCTCTCTTTTTCATCCAAACCCATTGATTTCTGGATGATCCTCATCTTCCACAAAAATTCCTCTACCTTGACCTCAGCAGTTGGGATTAAAAAACTCATTGTTGACAAAGTTCTAATGATAAAACTTTTTAATGAATTTTAAGTACTTGGGCTATTGGTTACATAAGCTATATCTGAAGATTTGCAGATAATTTTTTATAGAATATATAATGCCATTGATTTTCCAAACATTGTTAAAATTTAATGTCAATTAACCAAAACCTACTGAATATTAATTTGTATATCAAGTAATTTTTAATTGCATTGGACTTCAGTAACTATTTAAGATAAAGGAACCATTCAAGATTTTTGATAACAAGGTGATAATATGTATTTAATTCACATATTCTGTGAGACCATTTCTTCTGGACACAAATGTTCTTAAAATGTAAATAGAAATTGTTTTTTCTTATTTATTTCCCTAAATTGTTACACAATATCACTCTTTGTCTTCAGAGCTTTTTCATTGCATTTTTCACCTCTGCATTTCTGAGTATGTAGATTAATGGGTTTTACATGGGTGTTATCATAGTATAAAACACAGCCACCAATGGTTGAGTGGAAGAGTGTCCACGGGCTGAAGGTATATAAAAAGGCAGGGTACAAAAAGTAAGATGTCCACAGTAATATGTGAGGCACAAGTGGAGAGAGCCTTCCGCCGTCCTTCAGAGCTGTGAGTTCTAAGGTTGTAAAAGATGAAAACATAGGAGGTAATAAGAATTGAAGAAATGAGCAGACAGATGAACCCACTGTTGGCAGCAACAAAGAGTCCTAGAATGTGAGTGTCAGGAGAGCTTCAACAGAGGGTAAAAATCACATAAAAAATGGTCAATGACATTAGGGCCACAGAAGGGCAACCACACAATAAAAAGGATTTGAATCAGGCCGTGAAGAAATTTCCCAGCCAGGACACAGAAACCAGGAGGCCACACACCTGCCAGTTCATTATGACCAGGTAGTGCAGGGTCCTGCAGATGGCCACATAGTGGTCATAGGCCATCACTATGAGCAAGATGACCTCAGCTCCCCCAAGGGAATGCCCTACAAATAGTTGAATCATGCATCCATTGAAGGAGATTGTTTTCTATTCAGTGAGTAAGTCAAATATCATTTTGGGTGCTATGGTAGAGAAGAAGGTGCCATCTATGAATAACAAGAAAGACAGAAAAAAATACATGGGTGATTGCAGGGCTGGGCTGGTGGTGATGGTCACTATAATGAGTAGGTTGTCTGCCAGGGTGAGAAAGTAAATTAGTGTAAACACAATAAATGAGAGATTCTGAATGTCTGGGTTCTGTGTCAGGCTGAGCAGGATGAATTTTGTCACATCGTTCATTGTTCGAGGAACCCAGTTTTGCATTTGGATACTCGATTTATCTGTAGTTGGCACAAGGATTGCAATGGTGACAGATAAATTCCAATCAAAAGAAAAATATACTTGTTAGATAAAATGTGTTCTGTATGATGGTTGGAAATGCTGAGCAGATAAGTCCTAAACTTAAAGTTGGGTAAATTTTGAGTGATAAATTGAATACATAGGCCACTTCTACCCATGCACACACACACACACACACATATTTATGAGTGTTGACACGCCAGACATCTTTCCTGAAATCATGCATGACTGAATCCTCTCCCAGTCATTGTCACAGGAATGTGAAAAACAAAAATAAAAATGGCCTTGTATCAGAGAATAAAAACAAACAAAAGAAATCCTTGGAACTATGTTGCACAAACAATGAACCCTAAATTAAGCCATATATTGTAAATAGTGTATATTTATAAAAATGTGCTATCATCAATTTTAACACATGTTCCATATCAGTACAAGCTGTTAATAATAGGATGGGATATGGGAATCCTGTATTTCATGCATGATTATTCTGCAAACCCATAACATCTCTGATAAAAAATAAAAATAAAATAAAAAATGACCTTTAAATAATAGAGGTTTTAATTTGTGAGGTGTTATTCTCCTGTGTCTCTTCTCTAGTCACTCATGCTGCTGAGGCTAAGTTGCAGAGTTTGTTTTACTTTATATTTGAAACTTGTTTCAGGGTGTTTATGAAACATTTGACAAAGTCAGTTTGAAATTAGGGATGATGTCCTCATATTTCTGAATCAACTGAACTAAATGAAATTTGAAGCTGTGGTACCATATATCCTGGAAGATTTGTGAGTTTATGCTACATTGAATCAAAATTATATAAGACTATCATAGGATCTTTATTGGTCACCTCAAGAAGGATATCACAAAGAGAATAAAACAGGCAGCATGATGCTATGCAATATTCCTTGAATATATTTGAAACTCTGTAAATCTCTATATGGAGAACTTCTGTAATAATTTGATTTCAGGGTCTTTTTGCTAATCAAAACTCAATTTAGGGAAATTATGAACCACTCTCTGGATATGTTAAAAAAACAAAACAAAACAGATATGTCTTAGGCAAGAAAACAGAAGCACCATGATTTATTGGCTGTATGTTCTTCAGGATAGGCAGATTGTTTAGACTATTTTTGTGTTCTGTTTCCACTGACTCTAGTAACCATATGATGCTGTGTATGGATCTTAGTCTTGCTGAGCCTATATATACATATATATATAAAGAACAAAGGACTAGAAGAATTGAAGAATATAACCTATGTCAAAATCTGTAACATATTTTCCAAATTACTGGTAAGAGAACAAAATAATAAACCACTTATGAATGTTTAAAACTTGAAATACTTGTTTGTATAACATGAATTAAGTAAACAAATGAACTGTGACAGAAAATAAATGAACTAAGTGCTCAACTTAAGAAGCTAAAAAGCAGCCAATTATATTAATAAAAAATGTTTGAATCAGAAGTCAATACAACAGACAAAAATATTAGATGATAAATAATTTAAAACACATATTGGCTTAGAAAATACTAATAAAATTGGTGAACACAGATAAGCTCAATAAGAAGCAAGTATGGACAAATCTTCAAATGACCCCAATTTAAAATGTATTTTAAAGAAATTAGGTATAATTTCGTGGAAGGTGATAAAAGTTTTTTAAATAACTGATAAGCATTTTTCAAAACAAAGTAAGTGTTTTCCTTATGCCATCCTGAAAATTAAATAAAAAGAGAATTGTGTATTAAAATATACTATAAATAAGAATAAAACCTAAAATAACATAAGTAAATATGAATTTGATCTCTCAATGGAGTATAAAATGGTAACCAAAAGATGTGGTATAAAAAACAAAAAGATAAATTAAACTATGTGACTTCATGGAATACACTGGAAAAACAATTGCAGCAAATATCACAGACAACCATTAGAATACAGAAATAGCTTTTAAATATAGTGAAAGGTCTTTATGCAGACAGGGTTAAAATAAGACATCTAAAAATCCTTCATTTCATATGTCACCAATACATACAATTTAAAAAAAGTGAAATTTTAAATTGGCAAATTAGCAAACAATGATGAGAGCTATATTTTCCAGTATGGTAAGTTTGTGTTGGTAGAAAATTTTCAGTACTCCTTATACTTAGAATCTTCACTAGACCAAAAATAGGGCCAAAATTATGCATACAGGCTATATGTCACATTAAAAAAAAATAGCAGGGATGGTGATGTCCACTCCACCTACAAGTGAAAGAGGGCTTATATCCCATGGATATGGTGGGTGGGATGATCCTGCATCCCAGTCCCCTCAGGACTGGGAGAAGAACTATGGACTAGAGTGGACTTAATGGTATTCTGTTGGACACATATGGTGATTCTAGAATTGGAAGAAATTATAACAGTGAGGTGGAGCCAGTGGCCACTGGACACTTTCGGGGCAGGGAGGGGATGTACAGTTGAAATACAGGGGCTTTTTTGGGACTTGGAGGTTGTCCTGAGTGCCGTTGTGGCAACAGATGTAGGCCATTTTAAATCAGCACACACCATTCAGAACTGTGTGGGAGAGAGTGTGGTCTACTATTTGAACTGTGGTCTAAGGTGGATGGCAAGGCCCTGGGATGTGTAGGTCCATTGAGGGTGATGGGCCACACTTGCGGGAGATGTTTGTGTGGGATGTGGTGGGAGGTGTGGGAGGTGGGGAATATGGGAATCCCTGTAGTTTCCGTGTAATATTTAGGTAATCTAAGCACCTTAAAAATATATATATATATATACATATATAAATAACATTTTTGTAAGCAAATGCACATATATGCATATATATTTATATATCATTTTACAAATATTGGTATGTATTGTGAAAAATTTGATTTTTACCCACAATAAAAAATAAATTAATTAAAAAAAAATAGGGAAAAAGTGAAGACAACCCAACTGTCTATATAGGAGGGTACAGTAAAAAGCATTATAATACATGATTATGAAATATCAGGTAGACATTAAAGTAATTTTAGGACAGTTACTGACATGGAAAGTTGTATTCAATACAATAATATGTGGAAAGGGCATGATAGATAATGACATATATTATGATCTTATGTATGATAAGACACATTTACATAGAAACATATCTAAAATACATACACTAAACACTAATAGTGCTTATCTGAATTATGGGAAGAAGGAGACTGCTGTCTTCTTTTATAAATTTTCTGATCTGATTATTTTTGTAAAAAGAATACATTGCCTTTATAATCAGAAAGGTAATTTAATAAAAGAAATATTATTTTCTTATCTCAATTCTGGGTCCATGATATCTCAAGTGAATGATATTCTGTGTAGACTTTGTATGCCAGTCATTATTCACAAAAAACTGTGACAGTAGAAATACATGTTTTGATATTACTTATCTGTAAGTTGAACCCTAGAGTCACCTGGAGAGAAAAATGCTAATTAAGAAGTCAATAATTGTATCTACCTCTCTGAGTGCATTTAGGGAAGAAGTAACAAGTACCTTCCATATTTGTAGAGAACATATCTATGGATTTAGTGATCACTGGCCCATCACTAAATGCTGCTTTGTACATTCAGCCATTTTTACTTTAAGTTTGGTGTTTCTTTACCTCAATTAGTGACTTGAAAATGATTGCTAAGGGAGACTTCCTAAGTAAATCTTCATTTGTGGGGTGTGTTTATCTTTGCTCTACAGGATCACACCAACGTGAGATTGTAGGCCACCAGCATCCCAGCTCAGATAAGAATTTCTTGATCCAAAATGTCCAAAATTTTAAGCTTCAAAAAAACTTGATATGGAGAAACCTAAACATTGAAGGACATCACTCCCCAAGCTTCCCTGCAGCACATTTGCCAGTCCTGCTTTCTTGAAGACCAGATAAAATAGATAATGAAAGTCTCTTAATCTTTCTTATAACATGATTTAAAGACATGAAAATAGCAAACTGTGTTAATACAGAATAAGTGGAGATGGCAAGTGTCATGAACTCAGCAACAATGGAACATTGCCCTGGAGAAGCAAAGCTCTGAAGTCTGCTCTTTTAGGTATTTTCCATATAAGAATCCTGTGCTATGATTGAAGATAGCTCTTTTGGGAACTCGGATTGTGGATACAAATGGGTTGGCAATTTAGAACCAAAGAGCACCTATAATCTCTGGCTCATTACATTTATGAGGTATTGCAGGCTCAGTAATCCCCAGGGTCTGACCTCATTAACAGTTCCTTACATGATTAAAGGTTTATATTTAAAATCTTATTGCTGAAGAACAAGAGGGATTTCTATTCCCAGAGGGTTAGAATTAGCAGCTTCATCCAAGATGGCAACCAAATAAGTTTATCGTGTCCTCTCTTATGGCTGTGGCATCAGTGACCAAAATTGTCAGGCCAAGACGTGGGGGAGGTAGGATAGGAGCATCATGTGTCTCTAGTCTGGAAGTCATCCTAGTGTTGAGTAAGTAGGGCATAGATTAATCTAGTAATGGAAGAATGGGTATAAGACCTTATTAGAATATATAAAACAATCCTAATAATACTTTTCCCACAGTTATAGGGAGGATTAAACAATATAAAATGTGAAAACATGTAGACCATTAAAAACTGCTATTCTACTGCTAATGTTCTGAGGATAGATACATGCAGGTTAGAGGACCTGCTATAATTAAAATTCTGACATGCTTAAGAGGAAGAGCTTGGAATGCAATCAACTGCACCTCCTTGGGCTGACTCTTCTGCTTCCTACTATGTGAACTTGGCAAGGTTCTCAGCTTCTTTATGCTTCGTTTTCTCATTGGTACAAAGAAGGTGAGAAGGAACCTATCTCATAAATTTATGTAAGGTTATAGAAGATTATGCATATAATGCTTAAAATGGCATCTGGCACAGAGTCAACTCTTTGTTGCCTGCTGTCATCTTCTGCATAAGACCAGAGAGCTCATGGGGTAGAAGCACACTTGTCTGGCAAGAATGTTTCTAACTCACATCTGCAGCTTATCTTCGCATCTCTAGTAGATGGTAGGATTGTGGAAAAATGCTGAAATTGAGAGAAAAAAAGTTCAGGTTTAGAAGTTTTTAATAAATATTCACCAGTAATTAAAATTCTGAAATCTTTCCAGGAGTGTTTGACCGCCCATTTAAAATATCTAACAGTGAAATTGAGATTCCCAGAAAAGGGTGCAGGGGTAAAGGAAATGAGAATGTCATTAGAACTAATATATAATGAACATTTTTATTTATCAGTCAGTTTTCTAAGTATGGTATCTGATCTGAGTCTCATATAATCCTCATGATGAAGTTCTTGTTATTTCCATTTTGTATCAAAGAATATTTTGGCCATGGGCAAAATCTAATAGTTAGTAGTGCTCAGATTTAAGTCCAGAGTGATCTTATTTCTAATCCTTAGCTCTATTCATAATGTCAGTGTAGCTCATCAGAAACTGGTGCTGTGATGGTTCCACACTGGATGGGAGATGAAGAGGTGACTCAGATCAGGTCTGGATTGTTTTGGAGCTTTGGTTCTCTCACCAGAGTAAGGCAGGGTTTACTCATCAGACAGATCCAGTGTTCAGCAGCTAAAAAGAAAAGAGGATGGAGAAAAAAGAACATCTAACGTCCTCCAACTTTTAAAAATATATATTTTATCTTTTTAAAAAGGTACCTAGATTACACAAATGTCACATAAAAAATATAGGGGATTCCTATATGTCCCACTTCCCACACCTCTCACATTTTCCCACATTAAAAACATCCTTCATTAGTGAGGTACATTCATTGAAATTGATGAAGACATTTTGGAGCATTGCCACTAAGCATGGATTATAGTTTACATTATAGTTTACACTCTTTCCCACCCAATTATGTAGGTTATGGCAAGATATATAATCTTTTTTTTTTTTTTTAAAGATTTTATTTATTCATTCATTTATCCCTCCCTTGTTGCTTGTGCTCGCTGGGTCAGCTAACCACGCCGTGCGGGCGGGCTTGCCTTCACCAGGAGGCCCCGGGAACCGAACCCGGGTCCTCCCATATGGTAAACGGGAGCCCTACTGATTGAGCCACAGCCGCTTCCCGATATATAATCTTTGATAACTCTGCTGGGAACCTTCCTAAGCATGAATTGGCACCTTTGATTTTGGAATTTCTGTTTGACTGCTGAATAGAAGGGAAATCTAAGCAGAAGATTGGACTTCTAAACAGGGACGTCCTCTACATCAGGGGTTCTTAACCTTTTTTGTTCTATGGACCCCACTGACAGTCAGGTGAAAACCATGGACCCCATATTAAGTCCACACTATACTTTGTATTATTTAATAAACACATCCCCACAAGATTAATTTTTTTAAAATTTCAATTCAAGCCCACTGAGCCTTTGTTAAGAACCCCTCCTATATATAAATGGACCATATTAGAATCCTAGGTGAATTATATCTGAAAGACATGAAACAATATGATTCCAAATTCTACTTATTAATCATGACTTTATGAATGTCAGCTAACTTCCCAGGACCTGATAAATAGCCTTAAATGAAATAATATTTTTGGAAGAGATATAAAAGAGCATACAAAAATATCAATCTAGTATATTTTGCATAGAAAATGCTTAGAATATATTTTCCGAATAGAATTGAGGGAAATATTTGCATGGCTGATGTACCTATTGCTATGACACTGCTGGTTTTAAATTTTTTACTTCTGATCAATCTTTGTCCTCTTAGGCAACTGTCTCCACTTCTCTGTGTCTCTGTTTCCTCTTCTGAAGAGTACAAAGTTTCAAAATTAATAATTGTACAGGGGAAGAAGTTAAGAATGATCTCATTCTTCTAGATGTCAGAACCTGTGCAAGCAAGGAAATACTGGGGCATTATGTGAAAAAAAAAATTGTGAAAGAAAATATTCTCAAGTTACAATATATATACAACAAAGATATCTTTCAGAAAACTAAAGATAGAGGGCCAGATGACATTGGTCTACGGGGGCACTCACCATCTCTCTCACAAAAGGCAGCTGATTGGGGACAGGAGCCAGCCCCAGTGAACTGTTCTGGAAGCCCAAGGAGCAGGAGCCTTTGGGGCATCGATCTGGAGGCAGCTGGACAGGGAGATAGATTGCTCAAGATAAAATCGTGAGTTTTTAGACTCATGGATCACAGACGGCTAAGCCCCACACTCAGGACAAAGAGCCAGGGTGAGTCCAACTCTCGCTTGCTACCCAGTGAGAGGAAGCATTCTCTGAGGGTGGGAGAGTTCTGGCAAGGGGTGGAAAGGGGTTTCTTTTCTTTGGGTTTGGTTGCCTGGACCCTCTTAGTGCTTTGGGTAGAACACCAGCCAGCTCGAAGTGGCACCAGGCTGAGGGGAGAGGTGAATCTGCTGAGGAAACCTGATTTACCTAACTGCCCTGGGATACAGAGGTTTGGCCTGAGAGAGGGCGGAGTCAGCCACTTTAATAGTTCCACGCTGAGGACTATCAGAATTTCAACTCCCTTAAGGGAGTCAGGCAGTGGGAAGCACTTAATTAGTTTTTAAGAGCCTATTTAGGGTCCCCTGGGAGGAGGGGGTGGTCTAGAAGAGGCTTGAAAAATCACTTCAGTGTAATGTACTCAATCATTAGGGTCCCATTTGAATTTCAAAAGGTAACTCAACCTGGCCAGGAGAGGGGAAGGGGTATCTGGTCATACAGACTGCTGAATCCTGCTGCCCAAGGAGAGTAAAATCTGCCTGGGAGGAAAGTGACTGAATAGCTTTCGGAAGAGTTGGCTGACACAGTTGGAGGTGTAGCTGAGTGGAGGCATCTCTGCTGTAAATGTATGAAGTCCCTGGTTTGACTCCCGACTCCTTTAAGAGCGGTGATCCACAGGGATATCTAACATCCAGCTGATACCTGTAGGACAGGGAAAACATAGACATTATTTTTGTACTAGCTTCTTTTGGGTCCCTTATTTTTCCAAAAAAAAAGGTTACTTAAAAAAAATTAACTTACTTTACTTGCTAAAACCCTCCTCAAAACCTACAGAGAGAAGCTTGCCGAATAATTGATTGATGAACACAGGCAGCGTGAGAAGCTCCACAAGGGCCCAAGAAGGAATATTGTTCTTCCTTAGCTTTGTTTGACAGCTTGCTTGTGTGTTTTTGTTTTGTGTTTGTTTTTGTTGTTCTTTTGTTTCTTGTTTTTCTTTCTTCTTTCCTCCCCCACCTTTTAAAATTAGTTGCTGCTAGCTTGTTTCTTCTTGGCTGTGCTTCTCCTTCCTTGATTACCTATTTCTGTTATACTTATTTTGTCTACCAATGCTACCCTTTTTCCTTCCTTTATCTTTCTATCTTCTGTTTCTATTTTGGTGCTTACATTTCACCTTTTTTTATTAGTCTTGATGTTTACTGGTTTCTATTTCTATCTTGTCTATTCTGTTTTCTTTTTTTTTATTATTAACTTTTTTCTTCTGTCCTTTCTTTTCTCTTTCTCTCTCTCTTCATCATTCTGGCCTTTTAAATCATTCTATATATTTTTCTCTATTCGGTTTCCCATTTCATTGCAGGTACTCAACTTTTTTATTCCTATTATTCTACATGCTTACATGAGTTAAATATTCATTTTACTCAGTCTTATATGGCCTTATTCTAACTTTTATTATTATTTCTATTATCCTTTTTCTTTTCTTACCTCTTTCGATTTCCCTGGCCTTAATTTTTTTCCTTCAAGGGAATATAGAAAACAGCAAGGAAATAGAATAAGAAAAACAAAGTGTCAAAAAGAAAACTTAACACACACACAAAACCAGCAGTTAACAAAACTCGAGAGGAGAGAGAGAGAAGCTAATCAACTGAATAAACCCATCAAGATAAATGATGACCAGACAGCAACAAAAAATTACAAACCATACTAAGAAACAGGAAGACATGGACCAGTCCAATGAACAAACTAAAAACCAGGAAGAGATGCAGAACATCAAACAACTAATCAAAGCTGCCCAAACAAATATCATGGACCAACTTAATGAGGTGAAGGAAGAGATTAATAATATTAAAAAGACACTGGGAAAACATACTGAAGAAATTGTAAACATACATAAAAAGATAACAGATATGATGGTGATGAACGGCACAATCCAAGAAATCAAAAACCACTGGAATCACAAAACAGCTGAGTTGAATAGGCAGAAGAAAGAATTTGTGATGTGGAAGACAGTACATCTGAAATCAAACAGAGAGTAGAAAAGATAGATAAAAAGATAGAAAAAAACCAGCAGGGACATAAGGATTTAAATGACAGCACAAAATGCACGAACATATGCATTATAGGCATCCCAGAGGGAGAAGAGAAAGGAAGTGGAACAGAAGGAGTGTTGAAAGAAATAATGGCTGAAAGCTTCCCAATCCTATTGAGGGAGATGGATATACATATCCAGGTGGCACAGCACACCCCAAAGAGTATAAATCCTAACAGGCCTACTCCAAGACATATACTTGTCAAAATGTCCAATGCTCAAGACAAAGAGAAAATACTCAAGGCAGCAAGAGAAAAGAAAGCCATCACATGGAAGGGAAGCTCAATAAGATTAAGTCCTGGTTTCTCATCTGAAACCACAGAGGCAAGGAGACAGTGGTATGACATAGTCAACGTACTCAAAGAAAACATTCCAACCAGGAATTATCTGGCATGCAAAATGATGGAGAGTTCAAAATATTCACAGACAGACATAAAATAAGAGAGTATGCCAATAAGAAACCTACCCTGCAAGAAATACTAAAGGAAGTTCTACAGGTTGAAAGGGAAAAAAGGAAGAGTGTTGGAGGAGAGTGTAAGATCAACTAAAAAGACAAAAAGAGAAATAAAAACAACATATGACATACATAAACCCAAGGAAAATATGGCTGATGTAAGAATTTCCTTGAGAGTAATAACACTGAATGTTAATGGATTAAATTCACCAGTCAAGAGACACAGATTGGCAGAATGAATAGGAAATATAACCCATCTATATGTTGTCTACAAGAAACCCACCTTAGACCCAGGGATTCAAGGGGACTGAAAGTGAATGGCTGGAAAAAAATTTTACAAGGAAACAATAACAAAAAAAGGTGGGAATAACTATATTAATATCGGACAAAATAGACTTTAAATGCAAAACTATAGTAAGGGAGAAAGATGGACACTATGCATTAGTAAAAAGGATAGTCTTTCAAGAAAAAGAACAATCATAAACATTTATACACCTAATCAGGATGCCTCAAAATACATGAGGCAAACACTAGAAAGACTGGAAAGACTAACAATAGTAAATGCCTCTACAATTATAGTGGGGGATTTTAATTCAACATTATCACCACTAGACAAAACATCTTAACAGTGAATCAATAAAGAAACAAAGATTCTGAATAACACATTAAAGGAACTGGTCCTAATAGATATATACAGAATGCTTCACCCAAATTCAGAGGGATATACATTCTTCTTGAGTTCGTATGGATCATACTCCAATATGATACCCCACATGCTATGCCACAGAACAACTCTCAATGAATTCGTAAAGATTGAGATTAAACAAAGTAATTGCTTTCACCACAATGGAATGAAATTGGAAATCATTAAGGTCCAGAGAACCAGATTGGGCACAAATGTATGGAAGTTTAACAACACACTCTTAGACAAACAGTGGATCAAGGAGGAAATCTCAAAAGACATCAGGGGGCGGATGTGGCTCAAATGGCTGGGCGTCTGTCTCCCATATGGAGGGACCTGTGTTTGATTCTCAGGACCTCCCAGTAAAAAAGAAAAAAAAAAAAAAAAGACATTAGCAACTACCTTGAAAAGAATGAAAATGACAACATAACATATCAAAACCTATGGGATGCTGCCAAAGATGTACTGAGAGGGAAATTCATAGCCATAAATGCATATATCAAGAAAGAAAAAAAGCTAAACTTGAAGACCTAACTGCACACCTCGAAAAATTGGAAAATCAACAATAAACTAACCTCAAAGGAAGCTGAAATAAGGAAATAACAAATATAGAAGCAGAACTAAATGAAATAGAAACAAAAAATAAACAAAACCAAAAGCAGGTTCTTCGAGAAGACCAATGAAATTCACAAATCCTTAGCCAGACTAACAAAGAAAAAGAGAGAGCAGATACAAATACACAAAATAAGAAATGGAGAAGGGAGTATCACAACTGACTCCATAGAAATAAAGAGTATCATAAAAGGATACTTTAAAAAATTATATGCCAACAAGAATGGTAATTTACAGGAAAAGATCAAATTCCCAGAGACTCACAAGCAGCCAACATTGACAAAAGAAGAAATTAATGAACACAACAGTCCAATTACAAGTAAGGAGATAGACTCAGTCATCAAAAATCTCCCAACTAAGAAGATCCTAGGACCAGATGTCTTCACAGGTGAATTCTACCAAACATTCTGGAAAGAGCTAACACCAATCCTGCTTAAACTCTTCCAAAAAATAGATGTAGAAGGAACATTGCTTAACACATTCTATGATGCCAACACTAACCTAATACCAAGGCCAAACAGATGCTACAAGAAAGGAAAATTACAGACCAATCTCTCTTATGAACCTAGATGCAAAAATCCTCAACAAAATACTTGCTGATTGCATTGAACAACATATCAAACAAATCATACACCATGACCAAGGGGATTTCATCCAGGGTATGCAAGGATGGTTCAACATAAGAAAAACAATCAATGTAATACATTACATAAACAGGTTGAAAGAAAAGAATCACATGATCATCTCTATAGATGCAGAAATGCATTCCACAAAACACAGAACCCTTTCTTGTTAAAAACACTGCAAAAAAATAGAAATAGGAGGAAACTTTCTGAACATGATAAAGGGTATATTGAAAAGCCCAGAGCCAACATCATCTTCAATGGTGAAATCCTAAAAGCTTTCCCTCTAAGATTGGGAACAGGACAAGGATACCCACTAACACTTCTCCTATTTAACATTGTGTTAGAAGTACTCACTAGAGCACTGAGGCAAGAAAAAGATACGAAAGGCATCCAAACTGGAAAGGAAGAAGGAAAAATTTCACTATTTGCAGATGACATGATCCTATGCATAGAATGCCCTGAGAAATCTACAACAAAGCTTCTAGAACTTATAAAGGAGTTCAGTAATGTCACAGGCTATAAGATCAATGCTCAAAAATCAGTAACATTTCTGTGCACCAATAATGAACAATCTGAGGAGGAAATCAAGAAAAAAATACCATTTACAATAGTTACTAAAAGTATCAAATACCTAGGAATGAATTTAACTTAAGATGTAAAGGACTTATATACAGAAAACTACACAACACTGTTAAGGGATATCAAAGGAAACTTAAATAAATGGAAGAATATTCCTTGTTCATAGATAGGAAGACTAAACATCATCAAGATGTCTATCCAACCCAAACTAATTTATGGATTTAAAGTAATGACAATAAAAATCAATAGTTTTTTTTTAATGAATTGGGAAAATCTACAAAAATTATTTGGAAGGATAAGAGACCCCGAATTACCAAAGACATATTGAAAAAGAAAAATGAAGCTGGAGGTATGACACTACCTAACTTTAAAACATACTACAAAGCTATAGTGCTCAAAATTGCATGGTATTGGAACAAGGATAGACATACTGACCAATGGAGCCAAATTGAGAGTTCTGATATAAATCCTCGCATATACTGTCATCTGATATTTGACAAGGCCACCAAGCCCACTCAGTTGGGAGAGAAAGGCCTCCTCAATAACAGGTGCTTGGAGAATTTGATATCCATATCCAAAAGAATGAGAGAAGAACACTATCTCATACCTTATACAAAAATAAACTCAAGATGGATCAAAGATCTAAATATAAGAGCCAAGACTATAAAGAACTTGGAAGATAAAGTAGGGAAGCATCTCCAGGACTTAGTAATAGAAAATTGTTTCATGAACTTCACACCCAAAGCACAAGCAGCAAAAGAAAAAACTAGATAAATGAGATCTCCTCAAAATTAAAACTTTTGCACCTCAAAAGACATTATCAAGAAAGTAAAAAGGCAGCCTACCCAATGGGAGAAAATATTTGGCAACCATGTATCTGATAGGAGTCTAATATCCTGCATATATAAAGATATCTTACACTTCAAAAATAAAAAGACAAACAACCCATTTTAAAAATGGGCAAATGACCTGAAAAGACACTTCTGAGAAAGAAATACAAATGGCTAAAAAGTACATGAAAAGATGCTCAACATCACTAGCTATTAGGGAAATGCAAATCAAAACTACAATGAGATACCATCTTACACCCATCAGAATGGTGGCTATTAAAAAAAACCCAGCAGGCTATAAGTGTTGGAGAGGATGAGGAGGAATGGGAAATCTCATCCACTGCTGGTGGGATTGTAGAATGGTCCAGCCACTATGGAGGACATTTTGGCAGTTCCTCAAAAAACTAACTATAGAAGTTCCATATGATCCAGTGTTTCCTCTACTGGGTATATACCCTGAAGAATTGAAAGCAAAGACATGAACAGATATATGCACACTAATGTTCATAGTGGCATTGCTCACTATTGCCAAAAGTTGGAATCAGCCCAGGTGCCCATGAACAGATGAATGGATAAACAAAATGTGGTACATACAGACAATGGAATATTACTCAGCTGTAAGACGGAGTAAAGTGCTAACACATGGGATAACATGGAAGAATCTTGAAGACCTTATGTTGTGTGAAGGAAGCCAGGCATTGAAGGATGAACAGTACATGAAGTCACTGATATGAATTAAGGAAATTGAGCAGTCTCAGAAAGCTATTGTCTGTAAGAGAGGTTTACAAGAAATAGAAAGAGAAGAGAAGGTTGTGAGCCATCACCCATACAGATGTAATCTATGGTAAAGTGATAGTGTAGTTGGGTATTGAAGGGATAGGACAGGAGGATAGCGGTATTATTGGGTTGCGTGGTGCAGGGTTGACAGGTGGGTAGATTGGGAAGTGTGGGTCAGAAGGTCCAGGATTCTGGGGGGAGAGTTGAGAGAGGGACCAGGTGAACACTGGGGATATGTGAGTATGGGGTTGATAGTACAGATGTGGGAATGCTCTTATGGCAAAATGACAAGGAAGGGTCACTGGTTTAGGGTGTTGTCTGGGCGGCATGCATTTGGGAGAGGGCACACCTGGAGCAGGCTTCTAGAGAGTGTGTGAGTGTTCATTCTGGCATAATGTGTTGTATCAGTGCATGGAGACCCAGAAAATGAGCAGGAAGGAATTGGACTCCCATCTTTGGGAGGAGCAATTTGTTCAGAAATAGACAGATAGGAGTCTCTCAAGAGCAAGGGGCAGTTCCTAACAGGGAAGGACAAAGCATTGTGTCAAGACCTCTTGTTGCATGTAACTATGAATCTTGTCATCCAACGAGTCAAGCCAGGGGGTCATCATGGGCCCCAGGGGGATGGGGTGGGAGGAATAGAATAGATCAAACAGGGTGTATTTAGTGATCAGTAGAAATTTTCTTCATTACCATACAGTGATGGACACAAGACAGGGTAAATATCATCAAAACTTATTTAAGTGTATGGTCTAAAATGTAAACCATAGTGTAAACCATTGACAATGTTTATTAGCTATGTTTAACTATTTGTATATCAGAACAATGCTACCATCCAAATATAAAAAGATACTAATATGGGGATGTGATGGTTAGGCTAATGTGTCAACTCGGCCAGGTAATTGTGTCCAGGTGTTAGGTCCAGCAATCACTGGGCTAATTGTAATACAAGAGTATTTATGGACTTCGATCACCAGTGAGTTTACTGCATGGATGGCTGATTACATCTGCATCAATCAGGGAGATTACATCATCAATGGGTGACGCTTTTATCCAATCAGTTGAATTCCTTAAAAGGGGAAGTGATTTCAACATTCAGAGAGAATTTCCCAGCTCAGCTTTGGACATCCAACTTCTCCCAGAAACTCATCAAGGACCCTTCATTGGACTTTCATTGGAGCCCCTGGTTTGCAGCCTGCCTGTGGAACCTGGACTTGTGCATTCTCACGGTCGCATGAGAGACTCATAAAATCTCATATTATTGACAGATATCTCCTGTTGATTCTGTTTCCCGAGAGAACCCTGACTAATACAGGGGGAGAGGAAAGGGGGAGAATGTTGGATATATGAGAGTCTCCTGCATCCTGTGTGTGACTTTGCTTTGACATAAAACTTCTTTGAAAACAAAATGAAAAATTGTGAGACACTGGGGAATGAGAGGGGGAATGTGCCATGGTAAAGACTGGACAACAGATATTGCAGCGATGAAAGGCAAAAGGTCAAATTTTTTAAAAATATATTTTTCATTTTTTTAATATCCCCATCTTTTAATTTAATTTTAGTTTTTGTTTTTTTAAAAAAAAATTATGTATTTTATCTCTTACATTTAAACTTATCATTATTGTTTCATTTTCCTCTTAAATGTATTCAGCTATTGTAATGGCTTCATCTTTTAAGAAGCTTTGGATCACAGAAGGGTTACAACTGGGGTGGAGGAGGATCATTGGTGTGGGTGGTCAGGGATGTGGGATGCATGGGAGGAAGTCCACCTGAGTGTAAATATAAGGTATATAAAAATGTTCAAATGTTTACAGGGTATTGGAACAGTAGGTGGAGAATCACTCAATAAATGAGAGAATTCTGAATCCCCATCCTGGAGAGCTCTGCACATTCTCTAAGGGAGGAACAACAGTGCTCAAGTGTAGGGGCAGTGACTGGCGAAGGCGGATGATCCACTTATGTGCCCTTGATATTGATGACTAGCCTTATGAGTCTTTGCTCTTGAAATTGAAACTTAGCCTATTGTTATGGGGTACCTAAGGGTTGCCTCCTGAGAACCTCCTTGTTGCTCAAATGTGGCCTCTCTCTAAGCCAAACTCAGCATATGAATGCATTAACTTCCTCCCAGCATGGGACATGACTCCTGGGGATGAGCTTCCCTGGCACTAAGGGATTGCTACCAAGCGCCGACTGGAAATACGATTGGAAAAAGGCCTTGAATAAAAGGGATCAAAAGTAAAGACAAATGTGTTTAGATGGGGATGTGATGGTTAGGCTAATGTGTCAACTCGGCCAGGTTGAGTCAGGAGGTCATCCCAGAGGTAACGCTTACACTCATCTCAGTAGGATCTCATAGAATTCCAAAGTGGATATCATCCCAAATAGTGGGGCTCCTGTGGGCTCTGGACATACTCAGGACCTATATCAGGCAGGTAGCTCCAGAGTTTGGTGCCTTGCCAGTGGGCCCTACTTTGGAGTTTGTGCTCCTGAAAGTGACAGAGTTGGACTCAACTATGTCTTCCCTGCACATGGCTCATCTGTCCCTTTTATTCAAACCTATACTTAGTGCTGGAATTTGTAGGTGTATGTCCAAAGACTTGAGTATTTGGGCTGTCCATGTGCCAGCTGGCACAATATGTCTACTATAGACATATTGTGATTCAAGCAAGGAAGAACTTACAACACTTATGTGCAGCCAGTGGCCACTGGAGGCTCTGAAAAAAGGTAGAGGGAAAAGCGGTTGCAATACAGGGGCTTTGTTGACTTGGGAATTGTCCTGAGTGACCTTGCAATGACAGATATAGGTCATTTTATATCATCATATAACATGCAGAACTGTGTGGGAGAGAGTGTGGTCTACAGTGTGAACTATGGTACATGCTTAATGGCAAAGCCCCAGGATATGTTTATCAATTGCAATTAATGTGCCACACTAATGAAGGATGTTTATGTGGGAAGTTGTGGGAAGTGTGGGAGGTGGAGTGTATGGGAATCCCTATATTTTTTGTGTAACATTTATGTAACCTAAGTATCATTAAAAATAAAATAAAATAAAATATATAAAAAACGAAAGAAAACAAAAAAAAAAAACTAACAGTAAAGATATTGTCATTCATACAAACCTAACAAAATTCATTGTCAGTTCACTCCAAGGACAAGTTATAAAAGGATTTCAAGCAGAGGAAGTGTGTTTCTAGATAGAAATATGGATCTATACAAAGCTATGAAGATCACCAGAAAAGGTAACTACTTGAGTAAATATATAATTTTCTCATAAGATGTAGATACATTTAATATATTAAGTATTAAAAGAAAATCTCCATCTATATATCCTTAGGATTATAGTCTTATAATTAATGATTGAGTGAGAAAACTTTGGAGATCAGATTCTGAGCATTCTTACTCTCAACTGAGTGTTTTAAAAGGCATGTATATGACTTTTTTTTTTTTTTTGCCTGACTGGCAAAGACTCAGTATATCATAAAAAGTATGGAGGAATACAATAGTCTTTCTTCTTCCATACATATGGAAATTCACACAGACATAGAATGAAGGTATTCTTATATGAAAAAGTCATTGAAATGAATAAAAATTAGCCAGGCCCCCCTTGTAAAATACACCTAGTGGATGAAGATGATAAACTCTGTAGAAATGAGGGCACCAATTCCATTTCCTTTTCCTCAGCCTCTAATGTGGACTTGTTTGTGATCTTGTCATAAATCACTTAGTTTGGTGTAATTCATTTGGCACTTTGGGCTCAGGTTCTTCCTATACTTTAGGAGATGATAAGGGATATGAATGGGCACCCTCCTCCCCACCACCACAGAAAGATCCATCTATTTATTTATTATATATATATATATATATATATATATATTAAAGGTGCTTAGATTACCTAGATATTACACAGAAATTACAGGGATTCCTATGTTCCCCACCTCCCACACCTCTCACAACATCCCACACCAACATCCTTCATCAATGTGTCACATCACCCGTAATGGATATACACATCCTGGGCCCTGCCACCAAGCATAGACCACAGTTCACATCGTAGACCACACTCTCTCCCACATAGTTCTGCATGGTATATTCTGATGCAAAATGGTCTACATCTGTCACCGCAACGCCACTCAGGACAACCCCCAAGTCCCGAAAAAGCCCCTGTTTTTCAACTGCCCTTCCCCTCCCTGCCCCAAAAGCATCCAGTGGCCACCGGCTCCACCTCACTGTTATAATTTCTTCCATTGCTTGAATCACAATATGTCTACAACAGAATACCATTAAGTCCACTCTAGTCTATAGCTCTTGCCCCAATCCTGAGGAGACTGGGAAGGTGACGTCCACTCCACCTCCAAGTGAGAGAGGGCTTATATCCCATGGATACAGTGGATGGGATTATCCTGCCTGCAGCCGCAGGCCCTCTCTATTCCCTGGGATGGTTGTTGCCCATGGTCGTCTCCTCGCCAGGTGACTTGGATGAGTCCATTGAGTTGTAGGGTAGGAGTTGCAGCTCCACAGAGATTCCAGGCACAGCTGGCACATAAGTAGGCCAGAGGCTCCAGTCTCTGGAAGTACACCTAAAAACTCCTGCATCACATATAGGTTTGAATAGAAGGGACTATTGGACCATGTGCAGGGAGGACTTATTTGAGTCCAACTCTGTCACTCTCAGGAGCATAGATTCCAAAGTAGAGCCCCCTTAATAAGGCATCAATCTCTGGGACTATCCCCCCTTATATAGGACCTGGGTGTCTCCAGAGCCCTCAGGAGCCCCTCTGTGTGGGGTGATATCCACTTTGCTGTTCTATGAGATCCCACTGAGGTGTGCATAAGCGTTACCTCTGGGATGACCTCCCGACTCTCTTTGACGTCTCTTAGCCACATGAACTCATTTCTCTTTACCTTTTTCCCCTTTTATTCAAGGTCTTTTTCCAATCGTGTTGCCAGTTGGCACTTGGTATTAATCCTTCATTGCCAGGGAGGCTTATCCCCGGGAGTAATGTCCGACGTTTGGGAGAAGGTAATGCATTCATATGCTGAGATTGGCTTAGAGAGAGGCCACATTTGAGCAACAAAGAGGCTCGCAGGTGGCAACCCTTAGGCACCCCATAACAGTAGGCTACATTTCAATTACAAGAGCAAAGACTCATAAGGCTAGTCATCAATAATAAGAACCCATCAGTGGCACATCCTCTTTTGCCAGACACTGCCCTGCACTCAGGGGACTGTTGTTGCTCCCTTGGGGAATGTGGCAGAACTCTCTAGGCTGGGAATTAAGATTCCCTCATTTATTGAGTAATTGTTTACCCACCGTGACCATGCCCCATCCCTTGATCATTTGAACAATTTTATATATCTTTCATGTATATTCAGATGAACTTCCTCCCATGAAACCCCATCCCAGACAACCCCACCAATGCTCCTTTCCATCCCCCATTGTAACCCTTCTGAGATCTAAAGCTTCCTTGAAGATGAAGCCCATATAATAACCAAATAAAATTAATAGGAAAGAGAAATAATAATGATAAGCTTAAATGCAAGAGATAAGTACAAAGAAACTCAGAAGAAAAAAAAACTAAACTAAAACTAAAATATAATTAGCGATTGGGACATTCAAAAAAATGGGAAAAAAATTCCTTTTTTAAAAAAACGATTCTTTTTTCCTTTTATCACTGTAATATCGGATGTCCAGTATACCATTACACCTTCCCCCTCTCATTTTCGTGTCTCCCAAATTTTAATTTAATTTTCAAAGAAGTTTTAGGTCACAGCAAAGTCACACACGGAATACTAGAGACTCCCACATACCCAATCTCCCTCCCCCTTCCCCACCCCATATTAAAACCTTTTTTTTTTTTTAAGGGATGTTAGCCATGTTATAACTGTTATACAGATAGTAAAATATAGCAACTAAACATTGTCAATGGTTTACAGTATATTTATAATTTAGATGGTACAGTTTAATAATTTTTGATGATTTTTACCATGTCCTGTGTCCATTACTGTAAGGTAATGAAAAGCCTTTCCCATGACCACTAAATAGCCCTTTTAATCTTAACTGTTCCTTCCTCCCCATCCCCCTGGGGCATATGACACTCCCCTGTCTTGACTCATGGCATGACAAGATTCATAGTTGCATGCCCTGGGTATTCCGACCTGCCCTTCCTAATCTACCCACCTTCAACCCTCACCCCCAAACCCAGTAATATCACTACCCATCGGTCCTATCCTTTAATATGCAACTATACTCTATCCCTTTACCATGGATTATGTCCATATGAGTGACGGCTCAAAGCCTACTCTTCTCTTCTTCTCCCTTGTTAACCTTTCTTTCAGACAATGGTTGTCAGAGACTGCTCACTTTCCTCAGTTCAAATCAGTGAGGTGGTATATTGTTCATCCTTCAATGCCTGGTTTGCTTCACTCAACATAAGGTCTTCAAGATTCATCTACGTTATTCCATTAGCACTTTATTACTTCTTACAGCTGAGTAATATTCCATTGTATGTATATAACACATTTTGCTTATCCATTCATCTGTTGATGGGCACCGGGGCTCATCCAACTTTTGGCAATGGTGAACAATGCCTCTATGAACATTGGTGTGCATATATCTGTTCGTGTCTTTGCTTTCAGTTCTCCTGGGTATATACCAGGCAGTGGAATTGCTGGATCATACAGAAGATCTATTGTTAGTTTTCTGAGGAACCGCCAAACTGTCCTCCACAGTGGCTGGACCATTCCACAATCCCACCGGCAGTGGATGAGCATTCCTATTCCTCCACATCCTCTCCAACACTGATACTCTGCTGTTTTTTTAATAGCTGTCATTCTGGTGGATGTAAGATGGTATCGCATTGTAGTTTTGATTTGCATTTCCCTGATAGCAAGCAATGTCGAGCATTTTTTCATATCCTTTTTAGCCATTTTTATTTCTTCCTTGGAGAAGTGTCTTTTCAGATCGCTTCCCCATTTTTTAAATGGGTTGTTTGTCTTTTTATTTTCTAGGTCTAGGATTTCTTTATATATGCAGGATATTAGGCTCTTATCAGATATATGGTTGCCAAATATTTTCTCCCATTGGGTAGGCTGCATTTTTATTTTCTAATAACGTCCTTTGAGGTACAGAAGCTTTTAATATTGAGGAAATCCCATTTATCTATTTTTTCTCTTGCTGCTCATGCTTTGTCTGTGAAGTTCATGAAACCATTTCCTTTTACAAGGTCCTGTAGATGCTTCCCTACATTATCTTCCAAGGTCTTTATGGTTTTGGCTCTTATATTTAGATCTTTGATCCATCTTGAGTTGATTTTTGTATAAGGTGTGAGATGGTATTCTTCTCTCATTCTTTTGGATATGGATGTCCAGTTCTCCAAGCACCACTTATGTCTTTGGCTATTCGGGGCCTCTTGTCTTTCCAAATATATTTTGTGTTTAGTTTTTCCAGTTCCTTAAAAAATATAGTGTTGATTTTTATTGGGATTGCATTAAATCTGTAGATTATTTTGTGTAGGATACACATCTTCATGAGGTTTAGTCTTCCTATTCATGAACAGGGAATATTTTTCCATTTATTTAAGTCTTCTTTGATTTCCTTTAACAGCGTTGTGTAGTTTTCTGCATATATGAGTCCTTTACATCTTTAGTTAAATTTATTCCTAGGTATTTGATTCTGTTAGTTACGATTGTAAATGGCACTTTTTTCTTGATTTCCTCCTCCAATTGCTCGTTATTGGTGTACAGATGCTATTGATTTTTTGAGCATTGGTCTTATAGCCTGCAACATTACTGAACTCCTTTATAAGTTCTAGAAGCTTTGTTGTCTATTTCTCAGGGCTTTCTATGTATAGGATCATGTTGTCTGCAAATAATGAAAGTTTTACTTCTTCTTTTCCAATCTAGATGCCTTTTATATACTTTTCTTGCCTCAGTGCTAGAGCAAGTACTTCCAAGACAAAATTAATGTCTTGTTCCTGATCTCAGAGGGAAGGCTTCTAGGATTTCACCATTGAAGATGATGTTAGCTTTGGGTTTTTCAAATATACCCTTTATCATATTCACAAAGTTTCCTTCTATTCCTATCTTTTGCATTGTTTTTATCAGGAAAGAGTGCTGTATTTTGTCGAATGCTTTTTCTGCATCTATAGAGCTGATCATGTGATTTTTTTCTCTCAATATGTTTATGTGGTGTATTACATTGATTGATTTTCTTATATTGAACCATCTTTGCATACCCGGGATGAAACCCACTTGGTCATGGTGTATAATCCTTTTGATATGCTGTTGAATGTGATTAGCAAGTATTTTGTTGAGGATTTTAACATCTAGCTTCCTTAGAGAAATTGGTCTGTAGTTTTCCTTCCTAGTGGTATCTTTGTTTGGTTTTGGTGTCAGGGTAATATTGGCATCGTAGAATGAGTTAGGCAATATTCCTTCTACTTCTATTTTTTGGAAGAGCTTAAGTTGAATTGGTGTTAGCTCTTTCCGGAATGTTTGGTATAATTCAGCTGTGAAGCCATCTGTTCCTGGGCTCTTCTTAGTTGGGAGGTTTTTGATGACTGATTCTATCTCTTTACCTGTAATTAGACTGTTGAGTTCATCAATTTCTTCTTTCTTCAATATAGTTTTTTTGTGCGTTTCTACAAACTTGTCAATTTCCTCTATATTATCATTCTTGTTGGCATATAATTTTTCAAAGTACCCTCTTATGCTACCCTTTATTTCTTTGGGGTCAGTAGTGATATTCCCTTGCACATTCCTTTTTTTTTTTTAAGATTTTATTTATTTATTCATTTATCCCCCCCTTGCTGCTTGTGCTCACTGGGTCAGCTAACCACACCGTGCGGGCGGGCTTGCCTTCACCAGGGGGCCCCGGGAACCAAACCCGGGGCCTCCCATATGGTAAACGGGAGCCCTACTGATTGAGCCACAGCCGCTTCCCTCATTCCTTATTTTTTGTATTTGCATCTGTTCTCTCTTTTTCTTTGTTAGTCTGGCTGAGGGTTTGTCAATTTTATTGATATTCTCAAAGAACCAGCTTTTTGTTTTGTTTATTTTTTCTAGTGCTTTCTTATTCTCTATTTCATTTAGTTCTGCTCTAATCTTTGTTATTTCCTTCTTTCTACTTCCTTTAGGTTTAGTTTGTTGTTGTTTTTCCAATTTCTCCAAGTGTGCAGTTAGGTTTTCAATTTTAGCTCTTTCATCTTTTTTAATATATGTTTTTATGGCTATGAAATTCTCTGTCAGGACTGCTTTTGCTGCATTCCATTGGTTTTGATATGTTGTGTTGTTGTTTTCATTAGTTTCAAGGTAGTTACTGATTTCTTTTGAGATTTCCTCCTTGACTCACTGTTTGTCTAAGAGTGTGTTGTTTAACTTCCATCTCCTTGTGCCTAACCTGTTTCTCTGGCCCTTAGTGATATCCTATTTCATTCCATTGTGATCAGAGAAATTACTTTGTATAATCTCAATCTTACTGAATTCTTTGAGAGTTGTTCTGTGGCCTAACATGAGGCCTATCTTGGAGTAAGATCCATGAGCACTTGAGAAGAATGTAAATCCTGCTGTATTTGGGTGAGTGTTCTGTATATGTCTGTTAAGTCCAGGTCCTCTAATGTATTGTTGAAAGCCTTTGTTTCTTTGTTGATTCTCTGTCTAGATGTTCTGTCTAATGATGATAATGGTGTATTAAAGTCCCCCATGATAATTGTAGAGGCATTTATTTCTCCACTTAATTTTTCCAGAGTTTGCCCTGTGTATTTTGAGGCACCCTGATTAGGTGCTTAAATGTTTATGATTGTTCTCTCTTCTTGAGAAATTACCCCTTTTACTAATATATAGTGTCCATCTTTGTCTCTTACAATAATTTTGCATTTAAAGTCTATTTTGTCCGATGTTAATATTGCTACTTCCACCCTTTTTTGGCTATTGTTAACTTGTAAAATTGTTTTCCTGACATTTAGTTTCAGCCTCCTTGAATCTCTGGGTCAAAGGTGGGTTTCTTGTAGACATCATATAGATGGATCATATTTATTTATCCATTCTGGCAATCTGTGTCTCTTGAGTGGTGAATTTAATCCATTAACATTCAGTGTTATTACTCACAATGAATTTCTTACTTCAGCCATATTTTCTTTGGATTAATGTATGTCATATGCTGTTTTCTTTCTGATTTTGTCTTTTTAGTTGTTTTAAACTCTCCTCCATCTCTCTCTCCCTTGATTTTTCCTTTCAACTTGTAGAACTTCCTTTAGTATTTCTTGAAGTGCTGGTTTCTTATTGACATACTCTCTTAATTTCTGTTTATCTGTGAATATGTTGAACTCTCCATCATTTTTGAATGCCAGTTTTGCTGGATAGAGAATTCGCAGTTGAGTTTTTTTCTTTTATTACTTTGATTATGTCATACCACTGTCTTCTTGCCTCCATGGTTTCAGATGAGAAATCAACACTCAATCTTATTGTGCTTCCCTTGTATGTGATGATTCTCTTTTCTCTTGCTGCCTTGAGTATTTTCTCTTTGTCTTGAGCATTGGATATTTTGACAAGTATATGTCTTGGAGTTGGCCTGTTGGGATTTATACTGTTTGGGGTGTGCTTTGCTTCCTGGATCTGCACATCCATCTATCTCAATAGAGTTGGGAAGTTTTCAGCCATTATTTCCTTCAACACTCCTGTTCCCTTTCCCTTCTCTTCTCCTTCTGGGTTGCCCATAATGCGTATGTTTATGCGTTTTGTGTTGTCAGTTAAGTCCCTGAGTCCCTGCTGGATTTTTTCTATTTTTTTGTCTATCTGTTCTACTATCTGTTTGATTTCAGCTGTATTGTCTTCCACATCACTAATTCTTTCTTCTGCCTGTTCAAATCTGCTGTTATGTGAATCCAGAGTCTTTTTGATTTCTTGGATTGTGCCATTGATCACCATGATATCAGTTATCTTTTTGGTTATGTTTACAATTTCTTCAGTATGTTCTCCCAGTGTCTTCTTTATATCCTTAATCTCTTCCTTCACTTCATTAAGTTGGTTCCTGATATTTGTTTGGGAATCTTCGATTAGTTGTTCAATGTTCTGCATATAATCCTGGTTTTTAGTTTGTTCTTTGGAATGGTCCATGTCTTCCTGTTTCTCAATGTGGTTTGTAATTTTTTGCTGCCCTCTAGTCATCATTTTATAAAGATCCATCTTTAGAAAACTTCCTTGAGCAAGAAGTGAGTGTCCTTAAGGATCCAGTGAAACACTTGTTTATTTATGGAAAGTATGGTTTTTGTGAACCAGATTACATGGTTAGTGATCTTTCTCTATAAGAGGATGTCAGGAGAAACAGCATGAGAATAAACTCTAGAGAGAAATTCCTGAAAATGGCACACAAAATTCTAACTCTAATATCTCTAGCTCTGAAACTTCTAACTCTATATCTAACTTTAACATGAACTCTCATATTCATACAGACTAGAAGGGTACTGGATTTTGTATTCTCCTTCATTGTTTTAATTATGGAGCAAAAATCCTTTTTAAACTGTAACAGGACTCATAAACATTTTGAGAGTGCTCTGGTCATGGGAGTTAGAAGTAAAATTTCTGAAGTACCAGGAAGGAGCTGCAAAATTTATGAAATTATTACATATTAAATTTTAATTGAAGACCACCTATTTTTCTCATTGAACATGGCAGGCATAAAGGTGAGAAAGGTATTTAGATATTATTACTGATAAAGAGGATTGAGATTGAAATAATGAATCTGTGATGGCCCCCAATTCCCTGACAAGTAGGAGATGTAGTCTTCTGAGATGAACAGAGAATTTGTGGGATAAAGATCACAGGAAATTTGTACATAATTTTAACTTTTGTTAAGAAGAATGTGTAGAAGAGAGAACTGTCTAGAATAGCCAGAAAATTTTTCCAATGAACTTTGAACACAGAGTTCATATTGAAGTTCATAATTATTTTTCATACTACTTTGAATATGATTGCTCAGTTTTCTCAAGCATTATCTTCCATCTTTAGTTAAGGGGGGAAAAGATAATGTATAAATTAATAACTTAAATACTTTAGTTGGTGTACTGTTTTACACTGAAGCAGAGAGTGGCTCTAATTTGACTTGATTTTGTAAGGATTGCTGTTTAATCATTCTGCATTGTTTTAGCATCAGGATAACCACAAGTTTATTCTAATCTGTTCTCATTAATATCTGTAGGTCTTTGTAAAGATAAAGTTAGTCAATGCATCAGTAAGTTTAAGCTGTATTTTTCTATGATAACAAATGAATAGTGAAATCTGAGTGCCTTAACAGATTCAATCTTATTTCCTGCTCAGGCAAATTCAACCAATGATAATAAGAGCCTCTTGGGCATTTGTGCTCTGAGTAGTTACCCAGAAATTCATATTGCTCCCTCTGTGTATTCCTGCCACCTTAATGTTTTTCAGACTTTTTGTAGCAGGGAAAAAGAATCCTGGAGTCTGGAATACTGGCTCCTAAATGGTTCATTCTGAGTGTGGAACACATCGCTACTGTGATCTATTGACATGGTCTCACTTAACAAAATGGAGTTAAAATTATGGTGAGAGCCCAGGATATTTGTTGATCATCAAATGGGTTAAACACCATTGGGAAAGCTGGTTATCCATTTGGAATAAATTATTCAACTCTTGAATATTAATCTGTATGAAAAATACACTTAACATAATATTTAGTCATTGGTATGGAGTGATTTTTTTTTTTTTAAGATTTTATTTTTATTTATTCATTTATTCCCCCCTTACTGCTTGTGCTCGCTGGGTCAGCCAACCACGCCACGTGGGCGGGCCCGCCTTCACCAGGAGGCCCCGGGAACCGAACCCGGGGCCTCCCATATGGTAAACGGGAGCCCCACTGATTGAGCCACAGCCGCTTCCCTGGAGTGATTTTTTAATAATTTAGCTCTTACAATGATGAAAACCAAGTCACCAAGATTGGCAGGACTCCTGCTTGGGCCCTAATTTGAATCCTCTTCTTTTATTTGGATCCTCTCATTAGAATAAGTGTCTACATCTCAAATAATTCCCCTGTTCATTGTTCTGTAACTGGTTTGCCATTGTTTTCTATTCAAAATTTAAAGTGCAGACTCTCTGTCTTGTTAATTCAGATATTATCAACTATTTTTTTACCTGTTTGTTCCAACACAACTCCTGAAGGGCATGAGTCAGGGCAACCAAAATACCAAAGGACACACTCAGCACAGTGTCAGAACATGAGCTTTATTGGGACTTACAGGCAGGAGAGATTTTCTCTGGTGGTAGCAGTCCAGAGAATGAAGACAGCACTTCACAAAGAGGTGGGAAAATGAGGGGCAATATGTAGGGTCTGAGAACAAATAAATTTCATAAAAGAACTTCTGCTGGGGTCATATGAAGCACATAAGTGGGGTCTGGTGATGTTATTGTAGGAAGGAACTGTAGAGCCTAGAGAAAATTACAGTCTACAGTACCTTCTATACATTATTTCCTTGTGAGGAGGTTTGTTACATTTTAACTTGTGTCCTGGGGCATGTAGGAGGCTGTGAACTGCAGACCGAGTTTCTCTTAGGGAGGGGTCCACTGGACCACCACATGTCTGATTTGTTCATATCAGCAAAGCACAAATTCATCCAATAAAACCTATTTTGGGATAATTATGCAAGATGATGGCAGAATAGGGAGTTCTAAGAGTCAGCTTAACCTACAGTACAATTAGTAATCAACTGGAAGCTATCTAAATCATCCATTTAGGAGGCTCAAGAGACCAGAAGAGCATCCTGCAACATCCTTGAAAGAATGCAAGGAGAAGCCTGCATATATGAAGTGAAGATGCATGAGTAGAGCACTCCATGCTGCAGACTCTGCTGCCCGTCCCCCACTGGCAGATCAGGATGCCTCTGGACCTATCCATTGGCTGGAGTTGGAAGCTCCATTTCCTAAATACAGGGGAGAAAGAGATGGCCAGGCACTTCAGGTACTGATCAGTAAATTTGACTGGTTAAAGTCCAATCCTAAACACAGTTGAAGTTTGAATCTGTCCAAGTCAGAAAGAGACCAGTAGCCTCCATTTTTAACTCTGCCCCTAGCATGAGAGGAAGAGGGACCGATTGAAAATTAGTGATGGTAAGGGCCAGCATCTATCCACCCAGGATAAACTATTGCCCTAGTTTGGGCTCTGGCCCTGTCCCCAGCAGGAAGAAAGTAAGGGAGATCTGCAACAGCCACTCTGGGCAACTGTACTAACATTTGGCCCACAAAAACTAGATTGTTGTACACACCTGTGGCTCCATCCATGCCCTGGAAGGGCAGGAGGTGGGGAAGTGCTTCAGTAGCCTCTCCAGGCAAATGCAGTCACCTTCAGCTTGCACTGCTGAAGGATTACCCACCCTGTGGCTCCATCCCCAGCCCCAAAAGGGCAGGAAAGGGTGAGATGTTGTGACAGCCTCTTCAGGCAATTACCATAACTTTTGGAAGGCAAGGACTAGATTGTTGTATATAGCTATGGCTCCATCCCTGCCCCTGGAATGAGAGGCGTGGTTGTGCTTCATCAGTCTATCTGGACAATTGCAAGTCAGTTTTGGCTCACACAACTCAGTTTACTGCCCACACCTGTGGCTTCATCCACACAACAGGGATGGCAGGAAGGTGCATGGAGCTTCATTAGTTTCTCAGGCCAACTAGAGATAGTCTTGGCCTGCACAGCTTGGATTACTGCACAGGGCTGCAACTTTGTTTCCACACCTGGCAGGGGAGAAAGTAAGGGGAACTTCATCAGTTCCTGGGACAATGTGGGCAGATTCAGTCTCCAAGGCTTACAGTACCACCACACTGTTGGCTCCTACTCTGCCCCTAGCAAGGGAGAAAGGGCAAGAAACAGATGAATAAAAGCTGAGGAAATCTAGATTGGATAAACATGAGCTATTATAATGTTCTAAAATATTAATAACTTGAATCAAATATCTAAGAGGCTGTAGCAAAAGCCAATCAAATAGAAAGTCTTATTCTAAAGAGAGAAACTAAGCACAGAATAAATACATTAAGAAAATCAGATGCTTAGACACCAAAAAAGAATACAGGCCAAACTAAGAAGAGGAAGATATGGCCCAATCAAAGGAACAAATTAAACTTCCAGATGACACAAGAGAGTTAAGACAACTAATCACAGATGTTCAAACAAATATTCTTAATAAATTCAATGAGCTGGGTGAAGAGATTAAAAATATTAAGAGGATGTTGGGTAAGCACAAAGAAAAATTTGAAAGCATACATAGAAAAATACCAGATCTTATGGGAATGAAAGGCACAATATATGAAATTTAAAATTCACTGGAGATTATGGCTGAAGTGAGTTATCTTGAAAAATTGTTAGTTGGAGGACAGCTGGAGGATAATACGGGAATGCATAACAATGATTTTGGCAATAGATGAGGACTGTGGTTAATAATATAAATACAGGAATGTTCTTCTACTACAAGAGATTAAGAATATGGTGATGCATGGGAAAATATAACTAGTGCAATTTATAGATAGTTAAAAACAACATTGTAATGTTTTTTGTAGCAAAGTTGATACTATAGTAATGCTGAAGGTAAAAAAAAAAGTATATAGTTTTTGGTTTGTGAGATATGATTAAGCATTTCTTTCTCTTCATTTTTTTCATTAATAAGGAGACTTTGACTATGTCACATAACTAATCTCTTATTAGTATATGTATCTTTCTGGAGCCTAGAGAAACATTTGAGTTAGTAGTTGAAATTAAATGAGATGAAAGTGCCTGAACAGAACTTTATAGGAGTAATGTTTCCATAAGTTGTTGAGCAGCCTTTTTTGTTATTTTCATTTTTGAATTTGAAATAAAATTGGAAAAAAAAATACAATGGAGCATATAACAGCAGTTTTGAAGAGGCATAAGAAAGATCACTGTTCTTGACGATAACACAAGTGAAAGAAAATACACAAAAGAACAGATAAAGAAAAGAGTGGAAAAATTGAACAGAGTCCTAGGAAACTAAATCACAGAAGAGATGTGCACAAATATATGTCATGGGTGTCCCAAAAGGAGAAGATAAAAGAAAAAGGACACAAGGAATATTTGAGGATATGGTAAAAAATTTCCCAACTCTTTTAAGGACATAGATATCCATGCCCAAGAAGCATATGGACTCCAGTCTAAATAAATCTCAATAGACCTACTCCACGACACATGCTAATCAGAATGCCAAATACCAAAAATAAAGAGAATTTCTAAAGCAATTCATCACATACAAGGGATGCCTAATAAGACTATGTGCAGGAATCCATCCTGCAAAGTCTTGTGGGGATCTGTCCCACAGAGCCTGCGTTGGTGCAAAGAATTACTCTGAGCACTGAAGTTGGGAGAGGCAAGGGGGAGAACAGCTAAAGGAGCTATTCTCCTTTACTGATTCCCGTCATGGTTTTTATTCTCTTTTCACAAAGCATAGTCAGTGTGTACATGCAGGGGCTTAGAAAGTTCCAGGCTGTGCAGGAGATAATGGAGAGCCAGAAATTCCTAACTAAGTAACAGAGCAAAGCAAGAATGTTCTTACTGTTTTCAGCAGGAACTGATAGCAGTGGTTTTTTACCTGCACAGCAGTTTTCTGCTTGCACGGTAAAGCAGGTCTAAACGGTTTCAAAGATGTTTTAACCAAAGAGCTCCCACATCTTACTGTACAGCCCCAAACTACCTCAAAGATGTTTCAACCAAAGAACTTCCACAATTATGTACAGATTTCACATCAAAATCCATAGAAGCAAGAAGGCATTGATATGATATATTTAAGATTCTGAAAAAGCAAAACTGCCAGCCAAGAATCTTATATCATGCAAGATTTTCTTTCTAAAATGAAGGCAGGTTTAGAATATTCACAGATAAACAGAAACTGAGAGAGTTAGTCACCAAAGAACAGCACTGGAGGAAATACTAAAGGGAGTGCTTCGGCCTGAAAAGAAAAACCAGAAGAGAGACACTTGGAGGAGTCTAGAAATGAAGATTATCAGTAAAAGTAACTAAAAGTGTAAAAGGAGTGGTGAGAATAAGATATGACAGATAAAACCAAAAGGTCAAATTGGGGGAAGTAAGAACTGCCTTTACAATAACAGCATTGAATGTTAATGGATTAAAGCCACCAATCAGAAGACACAGATTGGCATAATGGATAAGAAAACATGAACCATCTATCTGCTGTCTACAAGAGACTCACCATAGACTATAGGATACAGAGAGATTGAAAGTTAAATGCTGGCAAAAGATATTCCATGACAAAATATAAAGAAAAAAAAAAAAGATATTCCATGAATGCAGTGAACATAAGAAAGCTAGAGCAGCTATACTTATATCGGATAAAATACATATCAAAAGCAAAGCTGTTATTAGAGACAAGGAAGGACAGTATATATTAATAAAAAGGGAAATATCCAGGAAGAGATAACAATTATAAATATCGTTATCTAACCAGGGTGCCCCCAAATTACATAAGGCAAACCCTGGCAAAACTAAAGGGAGAAATATATGTCTCTACAATAATGGTTGGAGACTTCAATACACCACTCTCATCATTGGATAGATCATCTGGGCAGAGGATCAAGAAGGAAATGAGAGCTTGAATAATATGTAACTGAAGTAAACCTAATAAAGATAAAGAATATTAAGTCCCAAAACAGCATGATATATGTTCTTCTCAAGGGCTCATGGATTTTTTCTCCATGATAGACCATATGTTGAGTCACAAAACTGATCTCAATACATTTTAAAAGATTGAAATTATACAAAGCACTTTATTAGATCTTAACTCCTACTCTATAGCTCACTGGACTCACCCAGGACAAGTGGCAGGGAGATGATGATGGACAACGGCCATCCTAGGGAATGGAGGGAGTCTTTAGCTGCAGTCAGGATAGTCCCATCCATCTTCCCCATGGGATATAAGCCTCCTCTCAATTGGAGGTGGAGTGGACATCACCATCGCAGACTCCTCAGGATGGGGGGAAGCGCTATGGACTAGAGTAGACTTACTAGTATGCTACTATAGACATATTGTGATTCAAGCAATGGAAGAAATTACAACATTGATGTGCAGCCAGTGGCTGCTGGAGGCTCTTGGGGCAAGGAGAGGGTAAATCAGTTGTAATACAAGGGCTTTTTCGGGACTTGGGAATTGTCCTGAGTGACATTGCAATGACAGATATAGGCCATTTTATATCATCATATAACATGCAGAACTGTGTGGGAGAGAGTGTGGTCTACAATGTGAACTATGGTCCATGCTTAATGGCAAAGCCCCAGGATGTGTTTATCAATTGCAATTAATGTGCCACACTAAAGAAAGATGATTATGTGGGAGGTTGTTTGAGGTGTGGGAGGTGGGACATATGGGAACCCTTATTTTTGTGTGTGTAACATTTATGTAATCTAATTATCTTTTTGTAAAAATGAAAAAAATAAAAATAGAAAAATAAAAATAAAATAGAAAAAAACTAACTGAAAAAAAAAGAACATATAGCCTTTAAAACATGTAAAATTAATTTAATAAAAGTAGTTATATTATCTTATTTCAGGTCTGTGCCCACTTTGAGTGACTGCTTTTCTAAGTGATTGTATATGACAGTGATTATTCTAAAAGTACAATGATAGTAGAAATAAATGTGTAAATTTTACTTACTTGAAAATTGAAGAAATTAGTATCAATTTGAGAGAAAAATACCAATAAAGAAGTACTGGCTTCACCTACTTCTCTGAATGCAGGCTTGTTCTATAACAAGGCATCTTAATTTTAGAGAATGTTTTGCATGGACTTAGCAACCACTGACCCATCATTAACAACTGCTTTGCAGTTTATCCATTTTTACCTTAAGTATAGTACTTCTTTTCCTCAACTAATGACTTGAAAATGATTGCAAATAGAGACTTCCTCAATAAATCTAACTTCATGTGCCAAATTTACTTTTGCTCTGTAAGCTCACACCATCCTGTGAACGTGGGGCACAAGCATCCCAGCTCAGATGTGAATTTCTTCAGTCAGAACATCCAAGGCATTAGTCTTCAAAAGAAATTGATGGGGCAACACCTAATCATTAGAGGATATATCTCCACAAGGTTTCCTGCCCATTTGCTGGTCTTTCTTTTTAGGTGACCAGATGAAGTATACTACACAGGCCACCTGATCAAAACTCTAGTCTGATTGAAAATCCTTAAAACAACAAACTATGTGAAAGGTGATGAGTTAGAGTTTACAGCTTCCTTGAACTCAGCAATAAATTAACATTGCCCTGGAGTAACAGGTCCCTAAATTCAGGTCTTACAATCCTTTTTATTTTTTATTTTTATTTTTATTTTTTACCAGTAAATAAACATTTATTTAAAATATTCAAATCACTGGTAATCAGAGAAAAATAAATTAAAACCAATTAGATTTTCACTCACAAAAGTAAAAATGTTTTAAAAAGTGGCAATGCCCATTTTTGGCAAATCTTCAGGAAAATTGATATGCTTTATATGGCTAGTAGCAGGAAAATTATTACAATGTATTTGTAAAGCAATTTGGCACTTTTTTTTTTTT
>JAKSZT010054355.1:342375-372481 GCA_026826555.1 Tolypeutes matacus | reverse complement strand
GATCCACACAGGCAAGCAGTCAAACAGAGCTAAGGGGGGTCAATGATTCCCCTAGTGTCCACGTGGATCCTTACTGCCTACTTGTGTTTATCAATGAATTTCCCCACATGGTTCTATATGCAGGTCCTGAAGCAGCTTTTAGCTATTAAACTAAATTAAAAAGAATTTATTTTTCATTTGTTGAGGTGTCCTCACTTTTTTTTTTTTTTTTTAGCCAAATGCAGGACCCAAAATAATTCCTCCTCTAGACCAACCCCCTTATGGAAGGGACCCTAGCTGGGCCCGTGGAAATTAATTAAGCACGTCCCACTTTCCGGACTCCCCAGGTTAGCTGAAGCTCTGATGTTAGTCAGTGAGGAGTGCTAAAGATGGCGGATTCTGCCCCTTCTGGCGCCGAGCTCCAGCGTCACCGAGCTGCTCAGTAAATCAGTTTGAGTGCAGATTTGCGTCTGCTCTCAGCCTAATGGTGCTTCAGGTCGGCTTATCTGCTTCCCAAAGCTATGGGGCGGTGCAGGCAGCCAGATCAATGTCTAAAAATATAAAATACCCTTCCCTGTCTTCCAACCGAACCCTCCCTTTTTTGGGAATTGTCCCTTCCTCCTGGCTCTGCAGTGGCCCGGGTCTTATCCCTGGGTGGCTGGGGAAATCAGCTGCTTTGCCTGACCAAAATCCCCCCTCCGGTTCACTGGGTGCTGACTTGCTCGTTTGCTCTGTTCACACAAGGTCCAAGGGGCGCCAGGCGGCCAGGTCCCCAGAAAATAAAACTTTATCGCCCCACCCGCGGCTCCAAATAGCCGTTTTATTTAATTTTATTTTTTTTTCCCTAACCGCGGGGCTCAGCTGCCTGTGCCAACCTCCACCGGCAGCCTCAAAACTCACGAATCTCCATCGTTCGGTCCATGCCGCCGATCCGCGCATATAGATGTCCCAAGCTTCTCACTCCACGTGTGCACAAAACAGACCCCCGGGCAGGACCCCGTTCCCAATCCGCCTTGCTCTGGGAGCTTGCAGTGTGCGCCCTCCTACACTAACACCATCTTGGCCGCCCTTACAATCCTTTTTATATACACTGAGGGCTCTTCTGGCAATAGTTCTTTTTTTCCCTGGAGCCTGGATCCAAATGAGTTGGAAACTTAGTACCAAACAGCCTCTGCAATCTTTCCTGTTATGTTAAATAGTCTTCTAGGCTCAAAAATCCCTAGATCCTATCCTTATCACCATTTTCATGTATGATTACAAGAAATTTTAAAAGGGATATCCTTGTTCAGCACAAGGATTTAAGGATACTCTGAACTTTCATCTCCCAGAGGGATAGAATTAACAGTTTTGGCCAACTGGAAGTAAATCTAGTTCATTCCGTTCTATCTGAGAATACATCTGTGACTAAGGGGATCAGAGATCCAGCTGTGGTAGGTTATCACTGTGGGTTGTGCCTGTGGTTGGGAAGAGATCCTAGGGGGCACTACACATAATGTATAGTAATGGGAGTATGGGTCCATGAGCCAGTCAGAAGTTATGTAACAATCCTAATATTTGTTTCACTGGGTTAAGGGAGGATTGGTTAAGATACAAGTGAAAATATCTAGATCACACAAAACCTGTTATTCTACTGTTGATACCCTGAGGATAAACACATACAGATTAGAGAATTGTTATAAAATATTAAAAATGTGACCGTACTTCAGAACAAAAGCTTTGGAGTATAATAACCTGCACCTCCTTTGACTAGTTCCCCTACCTAATATCTATGCGAAGTTGGGCGAGTTTCTCAGATTCTTTATGTCTAATTTCCTTTATATATAGAAAAGGGATGAGATGGAAACTATTTAATAGGACTGTGGTCGTGTGATATGAGATTATACACGTAACGTGTAGAATGCAGTCTGGTTTAGAGTATACTCGTTTTTTCTATTGTCATCTTCTTTACAGGAAATGAGTGGTCAGGTTGTGACAGATCTAAGTTCTGGCAAAAATTGTTGGAACTTGGGAAACGGATGTGGCTCAAAAGGTTCGGCGTCCGTCTACCATATGGAGAGACTGGGGTTCGATCCCCGGTACCTCCCGGTAAAAAAAAAAAAAAAAAAAAATTGTTGGAACTCATATATTTATAGAATCTTCTTTCTTAATATTAGGATTCTGGACAAATGAAGAAATACGAAGAATAGAAAAACTAACTTTTGAAGTGTTTGACAAATACACACATCTTTATAATGCTGAAATCTATTATGCACATTTGATCTCTCCATTAAAAAATTTGACAGTGAAGTTGAGATTCTCTGGAAAGGTTGTAAGAGATAAAGGAAATGTGAATATCATGAGAACTACCTCTGGATAGTTTAAGAGCTTTGGTTCTATCACAGAGGCATGTCAGGCAGGCCTTACTCATCATACAGATCAAATGTACAGCAGCTAAACAAGACAGAGAGGTTAGAGAAACGAGAACAACCCCTAACTTCTATTTCTACCTTTGGCCCCAATCCTGGTAACCTGCCTAAGCATAATATTGACAGCTTTGATTTTGGATTTTTTTATGGCTGCTCTTCAGAGCAAAATCTAAGGAGAAATTTAGATTTTGGCACAGGGACATCTATATGAATGGGCTATGCTAACATGCTTGAAGACTATATCAAAGAAATGAACCTGCATTTTATTTGAAATTCTTCTTCCTGCTAATATATCACAATATAAGTGTCAAATAACTTACTAAGGCCTATCAAACTATAATACAGGGCTATTGGGAGAAATGTCAAAATGTAACTTGAAATCATCAAATTAGTGTATTTTCCATAGGGAATACTTGGAAAATATTTTCTAAATTAAATTGAGAAACATGTTTGCATGGCAGACACATGCACTAATATAGCACTCTTGGTTGTCATTTTTAAAAATCTTTTGTCATCTTGGGAAATTACTTAATTTTTCTGTACCTCAGTGTCCTATTTTCAGGTAGAGGTTGCAAAAGATATGGTTGTATGGGGGAAGAAGATAAGAATGACATCATTCTTCATGTCAAAAACAAAGGAAGTAAGGAAACAGTAGAGCACCATGCGAAATAAAAATTTCTGAAATAAAAATTTTCTAGGTATAATACATACAAAGAAAGAAGATCTTTAAAAAACAAACACAAAATAAATGTTTTAATGCATGCAAAAACTAAAAGAATTCATCATCAGCATATGTGTAGTACAAGATATATTAAAGGAAGTCCTTCAGGCAGAAAAATAGTAAATAGTTATTCTTGATGGAAATAAGGATCTATACAAAAGAATGAAGAGAACCAAAAGCAGTAACTACATGAATACATATATAAGATTTTTTTTCTTATTAATTAAGTCTATTAAAAATATTAACTGTTAAATCATAAATAAAAACCTCCCGAATATCCTGTGTAAATGCGAACCTTTTTGCATGACCTTTTATTAATGATTGACTGAGAGAATTTAGGAGACTGGAGTTCCAGCAGTTCTCACCCTCAGTTGGATGATATAAAAGGCTTGAATATAATACCCTTTTTCCACATAAGTGCCTAGGACTCAGTATATTATAATAAATTTGGATGATTTGAGACTTTTCTTCTACCCTACACATGAAAACCATCAGGCATAGAGCAAAGGCGTATGTTTATATGCAGAAGTCAGTGAGAAAATCACACTCAACCAGGTACTCTTGTCAAAATATACCTAGAAGATGTAGAGAGAAACTGTAGAGAAGAGGACTCCACTTCCAATTCCTCTCCCTCGGTCTCTGATGTTGTCTTGATTCTATTTGGGTTGGTGTAATTCATATGGCACTTTGTATTCAGGATGTTCCTGTACTTAAGGAGATGATGAGGGGTGGTGTAGGCATCTTCCCACCCACAGAAAATGCACCATTAGAAAAATTCTTTGATCAAGAAGTGAGTGCTCTTGGGAATCCAATGAAACACTTAAGAAGGGCATGGTTTTGGTCGACCTGATTCCTTGGTTTTAGTTCTGTCTTTGTAAGAGGATGTCAGCAGAGACAAATGACACTAACCCTAGTGAGAATTTCCTGGCAATTGCACAGAATAACTCTAACAACTGTAACTCTATTTCTAACACTAGCTCTAACTCTAGCTCTAACTCTAATTGAAGTTCTATTGGCATCTCTAACTATAACTCTAAACTTAACTTTCATTATCATACAGACAAGATAGAATCTGGATTTTTAATCCCCTCCCCTTTTCTTTTACTTCTTGGGGTTAATAGGACCTCTAAACATTTTGGGGTGCTATGGTGATGGGCACTAGAAAGAATATTTCAGAGGAGAAAGGAAGGAGCTGTATGTCAAAAGCACGTTGACCTATTAAAATTATATAGAAGTCCTGAACATGTTCTACACATGGGGCCAGAAGCCATAAAAGTAAAAAGGGTTTCTAAAGACATTTATGAATGTAGAGGTTTGAGGATGAGAGTATGATGTCATGTTGGTCTCTCTTTTCCCGACAAGTAGGATGAGTAGTCTCCTTTTGAGATGAAAGGACAATTTGTATGATATAGACTATAGGTAATTGACACTAAATTGTAGGATATGCTGAGAAGAATGTGTAGGCGTGGGAACTGTCTAGAACGGTCAAAAAATTGCTCAAGAGGCTTTGAAGACCAAGTTCATATTGGAGTTCATAATTGTCGCTACTTCCTTTCTATGACTGTCTGGCTTTTTTTCAGCATTGGCCTCTATATTTGCAGGGCAAAAAGATAATGTCTAAATTTATGGTTTAAATACTTCATTTGGGGTAATGTGTTACACTGAAACAGTAAGAAACACTAACTCGATTTTGCTTTGTAGGGATTGCTATTTATACATTTTACCTTATTTGAGACTCAAGATAATGCAAAATCTGTGCTAATCTGTTATCTTATCAATACTTACAGGTCTTTGTAAAGGTGAGGTTAGTCAATGCACTGGTCAGAATAAGGTACATTTGCTCTCATAAAATATGGATCATGAAATATCCTTGACTGATCACATTCAATTTTATTTCCTTATCAAGTAAAATCCTCTGAGGGTTGGTGATCCTGTAAGGCAGTTACTACCATGTAGGTACTCAGTAATCCAGGTTACTATATTGCATTGTGTAGTCCTTGCATTTAAATTCAGCCTTACATGCTTGGATAAACATGGTAAAATATAGTTGGATAGTAGCACATTTTTTCCGCAACAGTTCACATTGAATGTGGCACCCATCACTTTTGTGAACAAGGCACATGATCTTACTTAAATATAAGAGAGCTGAAAATATCATGAGAACACATGGATATTTGGTGATCAACAAATGGTAGAGCCACCATTGAAAAAAAATTGATTTTTCATTTGGAATGAATAATTTATTTTACTGTTGAATATTAATCTATTTGTAATATATATTTAATTTTAATAATATTTATCCTGGCTATGAAATAATATATGCTAACTCAGTGCCTAAGAAATATCAGTAGTCACTAAATTCAGCAGACTTCTGCCCTGGCTTTGATCTGGATCTTCTTCTTTTATCTGGATATTTTCTCTTAGAGTTGCAATATGTCTACATCTCAAAGGACTTCCCATTTCATTGGTTTGCAACTGCAGACTCTGTTTTGAATACTCAGATATGATAAACCTTGTCTTTTGTACCAGCTACATTTATTCTTTTACAAGCTACTTCTGATCCTATTAAGAAAGGCACAAATCCATCCAATAAAAGTTATTTTGGAGGTGAAGGACTCTGTAAGCTGTTTTTTGAAAGAAAAATTGCTCAATGTACATCTTCTATCTGGGTATATCATGTACAAGTTTGCTCTATGGCTGTACCTGGAATGATTATATATCCCTCCTTGGCTTTAGCCAGAGAAAATAATAGACTCTTGGAAAAACCCTCCTAGAGTACTATGTACATGGTGTTTCCTTAAGTCATGCAACACAGCAACATTAATTTTGGGATGAATCCTGCCTTAGGACTTTCTTTCATTTCCATATCCATTCATTTATGGTTTATTCATATCTCCCTAAATAATAAGTCCATCATGACTTTAGCAGTTGGCATTAGAACCATGAATTTTCAACAAAATAGTTTATCCATCATCCTTTGTGTTTAAATATTTAAGTACTTTGTCTATTTCTTATAAAATATATACCTAGATGCTTGCAAAGTATTGTTCCACTGATTAATAAACCATGGATTTTTCTAAACATCATGACAATTTTATGTTAATTAGAATTTCTTTTTTACAAATAACTTTTAAATGCAAGGAAGTTTCTATTTGGAAGTGACTTAGTCATTATTTCAACTAGTAATAATATTTCAGAAAGAAGAAATATTAAATATTCCACATAGCAAAAGCATATAATATACTTAAACCTACACATTTCTGATTGCAAGACTATCATTTATATTAGCCACACTTGTTGACATATGAAAACATTTTCTTTTGTCTCGTTCATTAACATTAATTGATAGCCAAGGTCACATTTTGTCTCCAGGGCTTTACTATGACATTTTTCATCTTTGCATTTCTTAGGGTGAGACTAAAGGGGTTTAACATGGGTGTTACTGTGGTGTAATATACAGCCACCACTTTATCAATGGGGCATGTGCCCATGGACCATGTACACAAATACACAGGGCACAAAGGGTAAGATGACTACAGTAATATGGGAGGCACAGATGGAGAGAGCTTTTTATTGTCCTTCAGCACTGTGAGTTCTGAGGGAGCAAAGAATACAAACATAGGAAGTGAAAAGAATAGAAAAACTGTGCATGCACAGCAGCCAACTGTTGGAAAAAACAGAGTCCAAGGATGTGTGTGTGTCAGTGTGGGAGAGCATCAGCAGAGAGTAAAGATCTCACAGGAAATGGTCATGGACATTGGGGACACAAAAAGTTAACCACACAATGAAAATGATCTGATTCAGGGCAAGAAGAAATCCTCTAGCCCAGGGCATGGCCACCAGAGGACACACACACACCAGTTCATTGTGATAATGTAGTGCAGGGGCCTGCAGATGGCCACATTGTGGTCATAGGCCATCACCATAAGCAGGATGATCTCAACTCCCACAAAAAAAATTCCACAAAGAGCTTAGTCATGCACACACTAAAGGAGATGGTTTTATTCTGAGTAAGTGAAACAAATACCAAAAGTCAGTGGTAGATGAGAAACAGAGATCTATGACAGATAAGAAAAATAAAATATAATTACATGGGGCATCCCATGGCTGGGCTGGAGGTGATTGTCACTACTATAAGTAGGGTTCCTGCCACAGTGAGAAAGCAGTTGACACCATAGAATGAGATGGGCAAAAATCTGAATAGTAATTTTTCTTTTCTAAAATTATTAAAAAAGAACTTAGTAGAAAAAAAATTCTTGGAAAAGTGCTATCTGCAATCTTTTTATGTAGTTATAGAATTGTGTGTGTCTGTGGTAAATTATTCTACCTCTGGAAAGCCTTTCTCTTATCCTGAATCACAGAATTCCTTATAAATAGATCCATAGTGCAAATAAAATTTTCTGACATATTAAAAAGAGTGAATGCAGAAAATTGACAGACATATCAGCTAGCCAATAAGTGTAGTATCCACCATGAAGACAGTAATTTGACTTTAGAGCACATTAACTTGGACCCAGAATCCTGGAGAGGAAGTCAGAGACAAAAGCAGGGATCAGCCGCCATCTTGCTTTACTATACGGCCAGACAATAGGATTATCAGGAGCTGCCTTTGATGAGAATGTAACTTTATGGTGCCTTGATTTGGACATGTCACAGGCTCAGAAATGTAAGCTTTTACCCATATGAATCCCCTTTATAAGAGCCAATCCATTTTTGGTACTTTGCCTCAGAAACTTTGGCAAATTAAAACAGTGTGTATGCAAGCATATTTATGTCTGAGTGTTGACTATTTTGCATTTTACTACTTAAGATATTGATGGTATTTCCATACCAGTCCATATAGATCTAACTCATTCACAGTTATCTTCTTACTGCATAATATTCTTCATTAAGATGAACTAAAATTAAAGAATCCAATTTTCTACATGTGGTTTCCCATTTTATCTATGACAAATCATACCATAATAAATATAGGTCTTTTTTAATATCTGCAAGTATTAGACCCTAGAAATGAAATTGTTGGGTCAAACTGTACGTGCATTTAAAATGTTGATGTTCATAGTTATTGCCAACATCCCACCCTTGAGGTTGTACCAACTAACCTACTCACCACAGTCTGTTAGAATAAATGATTGTCCACATTCTCAATAATATCTTTATGATAGAAATATATGGTATATGATAATCTGACTAGTTATGGAAATTTTATTTCTTTTGTATACCTTAATTGAAGTTCTTTCAATATATTTGATTATTTTTAATCTTTAAAATTATTTGTATTTATTCATCTAAATGTCTAATGGTGTTTTTACCTAATTTATTTCATTACTAAATATTTCCATACTGATTTTTATGAGTTAATAATAAGCTAAGGTTTTTTCCTTTTATGATTGTATATATGATTGTTATTTTTACCTCTTGTGATTTTTGACATTTTTATGCTGTATAAACTTTTCCATGGTTGAAATTTTTTTATTGACATAGATCATTTAGAATTGCTTTTGCTGTTCTTTTAGCTTTTTAAAAATACTTTCCTGCCTTTACACTTACCAAAATATTCTTCCCCAATTTTAAAAAAATTAATTATTAAACAACTTGTTGTTGTTATATTTCATATTTAAAATTTTTGATCCAGTTGGAATTTATTTCAAGATGAATAGTTAAAGAGATGAATTTCAATTGTTATTCTTGATGGTTGATTTTTTAAAATAGTTGCTCACTTTGACTTTTTAGCCATTTCTGAAATCACAAGGTTATAGTATACTAAATTCTCAAAATTGTTTTTGTTTTCATTTAACACACTTTATTTTTCAAAAAGTTTTATATTACAAAAAATTTACATCAAAAGTATAGGGGATTCCCATATAATGTGACCCTCTCCTTCTCACATTTTCCCCTATTAATAACTTCTTACATTAGTCTGACACATTTGTTACAATTGATGAATAAATATTGAAACATTGCTGCTAACCAAGGTCTATAGTTTACATTATGGTTTACACTCTGCATGGTACAATTTTATAGATTTTGAAAAAGAAACATAGTGGCCTGTATCAATTACTGCAAGATCATGCAGAACAATTCCAATGCCCTAAAAATGCCCTATGTTCAATTTATTCTTCCCACCCGCTCCCCTCAGAACTTAGGTAACAACTGTCTTTGTATCAATGTTACTGTTTCTTCTGTTCCTACAATAATAGTAAGTCTACTTTGGTCCATTGTTCCATTCCTCTTTATGTTTGTGTATTCCTCAGGCTTGAGGATTTGGGGATGGTGATACCCACTCTGCTTCAGAATGAGAGGGAACTTTGGTCTTATGGGTCAAATGGAAGTAACTGCTTTGCTTGCAGTAGTAGACACATTTTTGGGGGGTGAGGGTTGTCCGTCATCATCATTTGGTTAGCTGTCCTGGGTGAGTCCAATGAACTGGAGAGTAGGTGTTGGCTGCAACTCAGATGAGATTCAGAGCTCGACCAGCATAGGAACAAGACAAAGATTTAAATCTCTGGGACATACTAATAGGTATAGTGCTAATTAAAGGTTCAAATAAAAGGTTCAAAGAATTACATGTAGGGAAATTATAAATGACTCTAACTCTGTTACATAGGGGAAATAGGTAATAATATATTCTAGGGTAAGACTCACTGACAGGGTTCTGATTTCATAGTATTGTGTGCTTTGCCTATAGTGTCCAGATGTCTCTAGCACCCTCAGGAGCATCCCTGTTTGAGACTTTGTTTACTGTGGTAGTTAGTTAGATACACCTGAGGGATAATTTTAATATCTGAAATAACTTCTCAACTCATTTTGAAATTTCTTAGCTGTAAAAACTCTTTTCTGTTTAACTCCCTCTCCCCCTTTGGTAAAGGTCTTTTTCCAAATGCGTTGCTGGTTGGTGTTTGGTAATAATCCCTTGATGCCAGGGAGGCTCATCCCTGGGTATTTATTTGCTGAGTCTGGCTTAGAGAGAAGTTATGTTTGAGTAACAAGGAGGTTTTCAGGAAGTAACTCTAGGCAATGGCTATGATTAGGCTAATTTTCAATTTTATAAGGATAAGGTTCATAAATACAAGTGTTATTATCAAGGACTTTGTGTATTGGTCTGTTCTCTTAATAGGCACTGCCTATATACTCTAAAGATTCTTGCCACTCTATTTGAGAATGTAGCAGGGTTTCCAAGTATGGGAGTTTAATATTTTATTGGTTGTTGTGTGGGACTCCACCCACTGAGATAACACCCTATAACTACATAAACACTTTCTTATTCCATAGAGTCATGTGCCAGGTGCACCCTTCCCCACAAATCTGCCCACCACCAACTCCTTACACCAGTTACCCTCCCCTGTCATAGTTGCCAAAAGAACACTTCCCACAATTGTATTCCTAACCACAGTCTTCAACTTCCTCAGAGTTCACCTGTTCCTTCCTCTAGCCTTAGCCCCTGCTCATGGATAGCCCAACCTAGCCCCCCAACCTCAGACACACTCACATCCCAGCACATCAATCCCCCTCACATCACTGCACCACAATCACCCCCATCCACTGCCAAATTACCCCCATGCAACTTATAGATTCTGCCAAGATTGAGTATTGGATCACCACTTTCTTATTCCTTTCTATCTCCTGGTAACTTATGTTCCATACTCTAGCTCTGTAGGTCTGCTCCATATCCTTAGTTCATATCAAGAAATAAATACAATCTTTGTCCTTTAGTGAATGCTTACTTCACTCAATGTAAGGTCTTCAAGGTTCATCCATGTTGTCAGATGGGTGAATACTTCATTCCTTCTTACAGCTGAGTAGTATTCTATAACCTGAATATACCACATTTTGTTTATCCATTCATCTGTTGATGGACACATAGATTGTTTCCAAATTTTGGCAATGGTAAATAATGCTGTGATGAACATTGGTGTGCATATATCTATTCACGTCCTTGCTTTCAATTCTTCTGTGTATATTCATAGCAGTGGGATTGCCGGATCATACGGCAATTCAACACATAGCTTCCTGAGGAACTGTCAAACCATCCTCCATAGTGGATGCACCATTCTACATTCCCACCAGCAGAGGATGACTGTTCTTATTCCTCCACATCCTCTCCAACAATTTTATTTCTGTTTTTAAAATAGTAGCCAATCTAATAGTTGTCAGGTGATCTCTCATTATTTTGACTTTCATTTCCCTAATAGCTAGTGATGTTAAGCATGTTTTCATGCACTTTTATAGCCATTTGTATTTCTTCTTTGGAAAAATGTCTATGCAAATCTCATACCCATTTTTTTTTAAAGATTTTATTTATTTATTCATTTATCCCCCCCCCCTTGCTGCTTGTGCTTGCTGGGTCAGCTAACTACGCCGTGCGGGCGGGCTTGCCTTCACCAGGAAGCCCCGGGAACCGAACCCGGGGCCTCCCATATGGTAAACAGGAGGCCTACTGATTGAGCCACAGCCACTTCCCGCATACCCATTTTTAAAATGGATTCTTTGTCTTTTTATTTTTGAGATATAATATTTCTTTATATATGCTGAATATTAGACCCTTATCTGATAAATAGTTCTCAATTATTTTCTCCCATTGTCTAGGCTGCTTTTTCACTTTCTTGATAAACTCTTTTGAAGCACAAAAGTTTTTTTATTTTGAGGAGGTCCCATTTAACTATTTTTTTTTCTTTCATTGCTCATGCTTTGGGTATAAAATTTGTGAAATCATTTCCTACTACAAAATCTCTTAGATTCTTCCCTTTATTAACTTCTAGGAGCTTTACGGTCTTGGCACTTATATTTAGGTCTTTCATCCATCTTGAATAAATATTTATATGGGGCATGAAATGGTGTTTGTCTTTCCTTCTTTTTGAGGTGGAAATCCAGTTCTCCAAGCACTATTTGTTGAAGAGACTATTGTATCAGAGTTGAATGAGCTTTGTGGCCTTTTTCATTATCAATTGGCTGCATATGTGCAGGTCTACATCTGAACCCTCAATTTGGTTCCATTGATCAGTATGTCTATCCTTGTGCCAATACCATGCAGTTTTGATCACTGTAGCTTTGTAGTATGCTTTAAAGTCAGGTAGCATGACTCCTCCATTTTTTTTTCTTTTTCAAGGACTTTTTGGCTATTTTGGGCCCCTTACCCTTCCAAGTAAATTTGATAAATTGTCTTTTCCAATTCAGTAAAAAATGCTGCTGGAACTTTTATTTAGATTGCATTAAATTTGTAAATCAATTTGTAAAAATTCCAATCCATGAACATGGAATATTCTTCCATTTATTTAGGTCTTCTTTGATTACCATTAAAAATGTTGCATAGTTTTCTATGTACAAGTACTTTATGTCCTTAGTTAAGTTTGTGTCTAGATATGTAAATCTTTTAGTTCTACTGTAAATGGAATTTTTTTTTCTTGATTTCCTCTTCAGATTTCTCATTATTTGTGCATGGAAATGCTACTGATTTTTCTGGGTTATCTTATAGCCTGCCACTTTACTGACCTCATTTATCAGCTCTAGAAACTTTATTGTAGATTTTTCAGGACTTTCTATGTGTAGTATCATGTCATCTGTAAATAATGAAAGTTTTACTTCTTCCTTCCCAATTTGGATGGCTTTTGTTTATTTTTCTTGCCTAAGTGCTCAAGCAAGTATTTCTAATACAAAGTTAATTAAAAGTGGTAATGGTGGGCATGCTTGTTTTGTTCCACATCTTGACTTCTCTTGTTCCAGATCTTAGTCAAATGTGTTTTGATCGATATCAATATTCTATTCTGTTTCATTTATCTCTTTAGTAATTTACCACTTAACATATCATATAATTGCATTAATCTGTAATACTGTTTGATATCTGATAAGCCTAGTATTTTCTCAATATAATTCCTTTTTAGAATTATTGTTAATAATATAAATATAAGAATGCTTTTCTTTTACCAAGTGCTAATAATCCAGTTATACACAGGAAAATTACAGCTAATGTAAATTAGAGATGGTAGTTAGCAGTAATAATGTAATATTTTTCAGTAAAGACAAGAAGATATTATTTCAATACTAAGGGATAACAATAGGGGGATATAAGGAGATTTGGCATTTTCCTTTTTGGAATAATGAAAATGTTCTAAAATTGACTGAGGGGATGAAAGCACAGCTCTGTGATGAAAATGGGAACCACTGAATGTACACTTTGAATGGATTGTATGAAGTATGGGACTGTATAACAGTTAATCCAGTACTGGATGATGTAACAGGACAAATATGAGAATGTCTTCTCCTGAACAAAAAATATATAATAATAATATACTGTGGGAATAAATGGGTGGACCATGGAAAATACACAACATTTAGGATATGGGCTATAGATAGTAGTAATATTTTGTCAATACTCTTTCATAGTATGTAACAATTGTTTCACAACAAGGCAAGTTGTTGGCCATAGGGAGATGTACGGGAGACTTGTATGTTGATATGCATATTTGCTTTGTAAATTCACGAATTTTATTATATACTTATTGCTTATGCATGTTAATGTTTGGATTATATATATTAATAAAATTTTATTTAAAAAAAAGAAATATTGAAAAATAAGGCCATAATTGAGTTTATAATTGTTGTAAGCCCTCTCTAGTGTACAATTGCATAATCTTTTTCAGCATTGCCTTACAATTAGGCAAGGGGACAAAAGATGGTGTTAACAATACTTCAATTAGTGTAGAGTATTACATAGAAGAAGAAAAAGGTTAAATTTGACTTGAATTGTAAGGATTGCTATTTATCTATTCTACAATATTTGAGAATCTAGACTGGCAAAAAAATATGCTAATCTCTTCTCTTAACTTATAAATCTTTGTGAAGATAAAGATATCCAATGCATTAGTCAGAAAAAGTGGTGTTTTGCTTTGGTAACCAGTGAATCCTGAAATCTCAGTTGTTTAGCAGGAACAATTTTATTTTCATTCAGTGAAAATCCATTGAGGGTTTAAGTCTTCATGTAGTGCATTTGTTGTATAGTTACACAACAATCCAGGTGCCTTCCTTTTAGTATTACCATGTGCATGCCTTTTTCTAAGTTTGCTGTAGTAAGGATAAAGGAAGCTGTATACTAGCACACAACCTCCTAAATCTCTCAGTCTATGTGTGACACACATCACTTCTGTGAACTAGTCACATTGTCCTGCTTATATATAAGAGGTCTGAAAATATGTTTGGTGCATATGGATATTTGGTGGTTTGTAAATAAATTGAACACCTTGAGAAAAAGTGATCTCCCTTTTGGAATCAATTATTTACTAACTCTGGAATATTAATATGCAGGAAATATATAATGATGAGGATCAGGTATGGAAGGAGTAATTTAGGTTAATACTATTCTTTCAAAGACAGAAATGACATCAATCAGATTGGCAAGTCATCTACCTTGGTCTTAATCTGGGTCTTCTTCTTTAATCTGGAGTCTTTCTTTTAGAATTGCAGTGTAAGTGACTATATCTCAAGTTATAGGCAATTGGTCTACAATTTTCTATTCAAATTTGAATGTGCAGACTTCCTGCTTTGATAGCTATGATATCATAATCTTTCTCTTTTGTACTAACTATTTTTGTTCCTATTACCTAAGGTTCAAATCCACCCAATAAAAGATATTTTGGAGATAAGTGCTGCATAGAATTTTTGTTGGAAAATTGTTCTACATATTTACTCTACCTGGGAATATCATGTGCAAATTTGCTCTATAGCTGTATCTGAATGAATATAATATGCATCCCTGCCTTAAGGCAGGGAAAATAATTTATTCTTGGAATAGACAAAGTTACAATGGAAATGTGCTCCATAGTTTGTGCAACACAACAACAGCCTCAAATTTTTGATGAAACCTGCCTTAATAACTTATCTGATTCTTCAAAATACATTAATTTCTGGTTGATACGTATCTTTGACAGTAATATGGCTACACTGAGTTCAGCAGCTGGAAATAAAACAATTCAATTTCAGCAAAATTGTTAGCACTAAATGTTTTTAATATATATCAAATACTTGTACTATTGGTTGCATAAGCTATACTTGAAGATTTGAAGATAATTTTTCTATTGAATACATAATAAAATGGATTTTCAAAACTGTGAAAATTTTATGTCAATTAGCAATGTCTCAGTGATCAATAATTTGTACATGCATGGAAGTTTCGAATAGGAAGGACTTTTGCCAACTTTTAATTTAAAAATTGATATTTTATGAATGGGGAACCATTCAAGATTTCACATAACAAGGGGATAAGTACCAACATATTTTGACTGCAAAGACCATTATCTTTTGAATTACCCTCAGTTGATCTTAATGTTTGAACAGATTTTTTATTTATCTTGTCTATTTATATTATTTGTTGCCCAAGATCACTCTTTGACTCCACAGCATCCTCATGGCATTTTTCACCTCTGCATTTCTGAGGGTATAGATTAAAGAGTTTAACATGGGTGTTATAGTGTAAAGTACAGCCACTGCTTTATCAACGGAGAAAGTAGTCATGGGCCAAAGCTATTTAAATGTACAGGGTACAAAGAATAAGACAACCACAGTGATATGTGAGGCTCAAGTAGAGAGACCCTTATGTCATCCTCCAGAACTGTGAGGGAGCAAAGAGTGAGGACATAAGAGGTCATAAGAACAGAGAAACTGAGCATACACAGGAACTCACTGTTGAGAGCAACAAAGAGGCCAAACGTGTGTGTCTGAACAGGAAACTTTCAGTAGTGGGTAAAGATCACATGAGAAGTGGTCAATGACATTGGGGCCACAGCTGGGCAATCACAATATGAAAAGGATTTGAATCATGAAGAAAACCACCAGCCCAGGACACGACCACCAGGAGGCCACATACCCACCGGTTCATTGTTATCATGTAATGCAAGGGCTTGCAAATGGCCACATAACGGTCATAGGCCATCACTGTGAGCAGAGTGACATCAACTCCACCAAGGAAATGCACCGCAAAAACCTGAGTCATGCAACCAATGAAGGATATAGATTTCTTATTAGCTAGGAAATCAAGTATCATTTAGGGGACTGTAGTAGGAGAGAAGAAGCCATCTTGAAAGGACAAGAAAGAAAAAAATACATTGGAGAGTCCAATGTTGGGCTGGTGCAATTGTTACAACAATGAATAAGTTGCCTGCTATGGTGAGAGAGTAGATGACTATAAATATGACAAGCAAGAATTTCTGCACATCTGGGTTCTGCATCAGGCAAGAAGGATGAATTCTCTCACATTGTTCACTTGCTTTGTGATCCAATTTTGCATATGGATAATTGATTAAACTGCAAATAACACAAGGATTGTGATGTTGGTAGATCAGTTTTGATTAAGATAATAATATATATCTCAGGTCATTTGTTTCTTTTAAGATTGATAATAACCCAAACAGAGAAACCCTGGACTTTAATTACAAATATGTTTTTAATCATATACAATTTTGAATATAAAGCTCTCTTCTACACTCACCATACAAGCACTCTTTATGAATATTTTCATACAAGGCACATTTTCCCACAATCATACATGGCTGGAATCCTCTCCTAATTACAGCCACAGGATTTTCTTGCATAGAAAAAGAGGAATAAAAGGAGGCTTGAATTCATAAGCATCTGCCTACCTTTGCTTCTTTTCTCATCCTTCAGGCTGATGACGCTCAGGTCCAGAGAATCATAACCTTTTTATCTCTAACTTGTTTCAGGTCAACTATCAAACATCAATTTAAAATTAGAGATTATGTAGACCCACCCCAAACTCAGGTGAACTGGGTGAACACTTGAGGTGCAAAAAGACACATAGTGGCAGTTAGATTTGTGAGCTCATGCTTCACTGAAGCGCAATTATATAGGAATACCATAACTACTTACCAAATGTCTCTGAAAGAATGATATACTAAAGAAGATACAACCTATGTCTTGATGCAATACAATATACTCCTCATTTTTTTGTAACTTTAGAATTTACTGGTTGGAGAACTTCTATTATAATAAATATCAAGGGTCTGTTGCAATTCAACAGTAAAGATTATGAGATTAAGAAACCTTCTCTGGACCTGTTCAGAAGACAGTTATTTTAATATGAGAACATAAAAGCATCATAATTTCTTGGTCAGATCATGCTCTTTATGATAGACAGAATTTATTTATATTTTGTATTCATTGATAATGAGCTATGTGATGTTGTGTATGGGCCTTTTATTGAGACCAAATATTTTCCTATATAATGTAGGAAAAATAACAAAGGGTGTAGAGAAATGTAAGAACATCACTATATCCAAATAATTATAAAAATATCCAAAATAAGAAAAGCACATATCCTAAATCTTATACTTGAAATAATTATTTTTTATAATACTATAAAAAAATTAAGTGAACTGAGTGAATATAAATGAAATAAGTACTCACCAAAAGGTGTTTGGGGAAAAAAGTATATTTGGAAATATTTACATACAGAAACCAATATATCAGGCAATAGAAAAATATTAGACTTGATAAATTCAAAACTGTATTGATATTTAAGATACTCTTAAAAGTTATGAATACAAATAAAGTCAATAAGAAGCAAGTAAGATCAAATCACAAAAGGACATTAATATTAACAATATTTATTAAAATCTGATGTATTTTGCAGTGTGGGTAATAAACTGCTTTTCAACAACTGGTAGGTATTTATACAAAACAAAATAAGTTTATCATTTATATATTTTAGTATTATAAAAATTAATAAGAAAACATAGAACTATATCACAAAATCAGTGAACCTTAATGTAAACCATGGAATTTAGTTAATATTATAATTATAAATGGAATACTTCAACAGTTATAATGAATGTACCACACTAATTCAAGGTGTTAATAATATGAGTGAGTCATATTGGAACTTTGTATTTTTGGCATGCTTTTTCTGTAAACCTACAACTTCTATAGTTATGAGGGAAAAAATGCAAAGAGAAACTCCCAAACCAAGGAAGGTCTACTTTGATATCACCACCAAATAAAGGAAGAAAACAAAACAAAACAAACAAACAAAAACCAACAAAAAAATACGAATCAAAAACTTATAGTATCAACCTGCTCAAAAACAGGAAATAAAGAGATAAATATGTAACTGATCTCTGGATGAGAAAGACATGATATGCAAATATGCAGTGGTATAAAACATAGCCTAAAACTATTGAATTCAATTACATAAAGATGGAGATAAAACTGGAAAGATGTTTGTAACAGTTGACATACAACTGTTACTATAGAAGTAACATTTGCAAATAAATGTTAAATGCACACTATTATAAAGAAAAGGTAAAAATAATGAAAAGGTAGTTCTCATGAAAAAAATTAGACATCTCAAATAACCTCTATTTCATAAGTGCTCAGGGAAATGCAGTTTAAAACATGAAGTATTTTTTACTGGCAAATTAACAAAGATTTAAGAGACCTCTATTATCTAGTGCTGGTGAGTGTGCATTGGTAATAAATATTGTGGAAATAAGCAAGATTTTATGTATAAAGGACTGAGAAACTGTTTATATTCCTTGATCCCCTACGCCTTACTCTTAGGAATCTTGTCTAAACAAGAAATATTGGCAAAACACATACATACAGGTTGTATTTCACAATATATTTTTCATAATATTGAAAATGCAAAGACAACCATAATGTCTACACAAAGCTGAACAGCCAAAGGAATTATGATGTATATTTGTGAAATATCAGGTGAACAATACAGATATTTGCAATAAATATTATTCATATGGAAAGGTTATTTCAGTGTAGCAGTGAGTGGAAAAATTCAAGTATAAAACAGCATTTATATTATTATATCAATTGTCTAAAATAACTTATACACTAGAAGTGACTCTTCAAAAAAGGCAGTAAAGACTAATAGTGTATATTTGAATTATGAAATATGGGTATTTTTAATGTTCTTTCTTAAAATCAATTTTGTGATCCAATTTTCTACCAAGAGAATAGTTTGCCTTTGTTATCAGTAAAATAATTTAATAAAAGTTTTACTTTTTTCTATGGTCTGTTTCCATAAGATCTCAAGTGAATGCCTTTATAGATATATTGTCCATAAAGATATGTGATAATAGAATACATAATTACAACTACTTACCTGTAAACTGAAGACCCTAGTGCCACCTTGAGTGAAAAATACCACTGTCTCTGAATACATTTAGACAAGTAACAGGCTCAATCTATGAAAAGTCATCTTCTCTCTAGTGAACAGTTTGCAGGGAGTTTGCAGTCACTGACCCAATGCTAACTCCTGCTTTGTAAGTTGATCTGTTTTCCCCTTAAGTATAGTAATTCTTTCCCTCAATTACTGACTCAGAAGTGATTGCTTAGAGAAAATTCATAGGTAAATCAGAATTCATGGGCAGAACTTATTTTAGCCCTATAAGCTCATACTATCCTGTGAATGTGGACCACAAGCATCTCAGCTATGAATTTCTTTAATCAGAAAATTTCCAAAGCTTTAAGCTTCAGTGGAAGTTCATTTGGAGGATATCTCTGCAGGATGCTCCTTCCCTACACATCTGCTCTTTTGCTCTTTAGTGACTCTATGAAGTGTTCTATAAAGCAACTTGAGATTAGTTCAAACCAGATTTAAAACACTGAAAATAGAAAATTATGTTAAAGCAGAAAAATTACGGATTTCCAGCCTCATGAACGCAGCAGCAAATTCAGTTGTCTTGAAGTAGTAGGTTCCTGATTTCTGCTCTTTTAAGATTTCTCCTAAGAAAGTCTCTGCTCAGCCTTAAATTAGCTCCTTTGGTACATGGGAATCTGGATCCACAAGGCTTGAAAACAAAGATGAAAAGCATCTGTTATTTCTGGCTGGTTATGCTTATGTGTTTTTCCAGGCTCAAGAGTCCCCGAGGCTATCCTTATCAACATATTCAAGTATGATTTCAGGGAAATATTTAAATTGATATTACTTAAGGGTGTTCAGAACTTACAGTGCCCAAAGGATTAGAATTGGCAGCTTCAGCCAAGATGGCAGCCAAACCAGTTCATCCTGTACTTTCTTGTGGAGTTAACATCTGTTACCATGTTTGTTGGGGGAGATCACATTAGGCTGTGCAAGCAGACTCTCCATAGCAGTTGGATGGAAGTGATCAGGGATTCTGGTACATAAGGAATAGAATGTTCTAGTGTTGAGAGTATGCATTCATGAACAAATCAGAACCTATAAAACAAATCTAAAAATTCTTGTCTTAAAGAATTAAAGAGAAGAATAAGCATGTGAAAAAAATCTAGATCAGTGCAAAACTGCTAAGGATATATGTACTGCTGTCTAATATTAAAAATCTGACATTTCCAAGAGCAAAAACTTTGGATTAAAAGAAGTCTAGGGGGCGGATGTGGCTTAAATGGTTGGGAGTCTGTCTCCCATATGGAGTGTCCTGGGTTCGATTTCCGGGACCTTCCGGTAAAAAAAACAACAACAACAAAAAAAACACATTCTAATTTCCTAAGGCTGTCAAATTATGCAAACTTTGATAGGTTTCTCAGCCAGTTTTTAATCCTAGTTCTCACATATATACAAAGAGGATGATAAAGTGTCAATCTCACAGGACTGTCATAGAGTTATATGAAATAATGCATGAATTGTGCTTAGAATGCTGACTGATATAGAGTAAAGGTTCTTAGCTGTCATCACCTTCTGTACAGGTAATAGGAGCTTATGTTGCTATTAACCAAGTATATTGCAATATTTTATCAATTCACATATGTAGCTTGCTTTATTTGGGAAATGATTGCTAGGAATCTGAAAGAGTGTAAAAATTATGAGAGAAGAATGTTCAAGTTTTCTTACATTTATCACTATGTCAACATTCATAATAATCAAAAATATTTTATGAATGTTTGGTCTCTCCATAAAATAATTGAAAATAATGTTGAGATTTTCTGAAAAGGTAAGAACAGTTAGAGGAAATATAGATACTATGTGAATTAAAAAATAAACATTTCAAAGTATCAGTCACAACAAAGGAGATATTAATATTTGCATTTTGTATAAAAAGACATTAATCAATCACTTGAACAAGTTCTAGGTGCTAATAATTAGTGAATTTGCTTTTAAATCCAAACTGATCTGATTTCTAAACCTGAGATCTAATTATATGCTATTGTGTCTCAACATACACTGGTACTATGAAGTGTCTTTTCCACTAGATGCGATGGGAGAAAAATCCTGACTCAGAAAAGCTCTTTTTCCTATCACTAGTGGCAGACAGGGCTTATATTACTCAGACAGATCCCATGTGTTGATCTGCTCATGAAAGAGAGGGATGGAGAAAAAGGAACATCTTATAACTTTCTTTACTATTTCTTGACAAATCTGGAGGAATTGCCTAAGCACCATCCAGAGAGTTTTGATTCTGGGACTTTTTTAGTGCCTACAGCATAGAAGGAAATTATAAGAAGTCCAGATTCAGAAACAGGGACATCCTTTACATGAATGGGACATGATAACATTCTAGAGAAATTATGAACATTTCTAAATTTGCCAGTGTTGCTACAATTGCCAGTGGTGCTATGACAATACAACACAATGGGTTGGCTTAAAGAATAAGTACTTATTGGAAGTCCATAATCAAGATATCAGCAAGGTCATGCTCTCTCTTGGAGTTGATAACATTAGGGTAATGGCAACCCTCTGTTAACATGGCCATGTCATTAGGAACCTCCTCTGGTTTTCTCTGACTCTGGCATCACTGATAGTTTCCAAATTTCCTCATTTAGTAAGGCTTCAAGTCATGAGGATTAAGTCCTCTCCTCACTGAGTTTTGCCACACCTAAAAAAGATCTTATTCAGAATTAAGTCCATAACATGATTCACACTGACATATTCAAAAATACAATTTACAAATGGGTTCACTGAGCCAAGAACAGGGATCAAGATTAAGAACTTATCTTTTCTGGGGTACATGATTCAACCCCCAAGATGACCAAAAATCTGAATCTGGATATGATTACTAATTCTTCCATTTACTAATTGTATGTCTCTATGCATGTCATTTAACTTATCTGAGCTTGTAAATAAGCCTTAGATAAAATTAGGTAATTTGGAAGAAATACCAAAAAATAACAATTGAAATCATGTCGTGACTGTATTTATGCATAGAAAATAAGTGGAAAACATTTTGTAAATTGAGCTGACAGAAACGTTTTGGAAGTGGACCTATGTACTACTACCTCACTCATGGTCATATTTTACTGAATCTTGAACAATATCTGTGATCTTGGGTTAGTTAGTCAACCTCTCTGTGTCTCAGTTTCCTCTTCTGCAAAAAATAAGGTTGCAAAATAGAGGGTTAATACAAGGGTCTAAATAATCACTAAAAAGGAGACAAATAATTGAAGTTGAATATGTTTTTGTATGGGAGAAATTTGATCATGTTTAAATGTCAGTGAGAAGAAACTAGTAGAGGTGGAGAGATGAGAAGTAGACAAAGAGAAAGAGATTAGAAATATAGCATAGAAATGGAGTAACCAATAGAGTCATGTTGGGTGTGGCAGACACCGTTAATTGTTCACAGATTTTCTTTCTATCAGACTCTATTTTCTTTTGGTGTCAGGTGATCATGCATTTGATGTAAAGTTGAGTCCATTCCAAATCTAAAACTGTAAATGTGGATTAAACATGGATTGGACAAAACTAATTATGATAATGCAATTCCCCTTTCCAGTTATGACATAAGGATAGACAATTGATAAAATTCTAGGCAGTAAAAAAAGAAAAAGTTTTGGAGCTCTTCTGGAAGATGCTGCTGTGTTCTTAAAAAATGAGCCAAGAAGAAATTTTTTTCTTTTGTAAACAATGTCCTTTGAAAGTGATTCTGCAATTTTCACCCAGCAGTGATGGGTGGACTTTTGAAATTGGAAGCTTTTGAACTTACCTATCTAAAACTTCATGCCATTTCCAAGACAATTGATTGCTCTATACTGGATTTTAATTGAAACTGCCTTTATTACTGAAGGACATAACATTATTTTTAGACTTGAAATACCCAACATCTTGGTTTATATCTTAATCATTCCAGTAGGAAGTGAAAAGAAGTGTTCTCTTATACAATAGAAATTCAAATTCAAGTACATGCAATAAGGAAGACCACTGCATAATCAAGTGACTTCTCTGTCTTTGTGCCCTACATAAGATCCCTTTGAGGAGTTATCTAATTCTGTAACTGAATGGACCCCTCTCTATGATCAATTGGAGTAAGCCTAGAAAGAAGCATGGGTTACAGATGATATCTCAGTTTAAAGGGAAGACAATCTGGAAAGTATCAGCAAGGGTACATGAGCTTTAACTGCCATTTTCTTTTTTCTTTCTTTCTTTCTTTTTCTTTTGTGCTTCTGGGGTCCGGGCAATGAACCTGGGACCTCATATGTGTGAAGCCAGTGCTCAACCACATTGGATTCCCTGAGTTGTTTTTTTCCTTTGTTTTGCTTGTTGTTTGCTTTTGTTTTTTTTTTTTTTCAGGAGGCATGGGCAACCAAACCTGGGACCTCCCATATAGGAAGTGGGAGCTCAACCTCTTGAGCCACACCCATTCCCTACGGCCATTTTTAAATGGCCTTTTTCTTGATTATGCTCTCACCCAGTTATTGCATTTCTTTTTTTCTAGAGCCCTGACAAAGATAGCTCTGACAGATTTTGATAGTTTTTCAATATTCAACTGAACCCTGAAGCACATTTACTCCACTTTCTTGGTCAACCAGAAATCTCTCTATGTTAAATTTTTGAAGAAATTCCAAACCTTTTTCTTCAGTGATTTCATCATTTTACATCCCCAACAGCATGCACATGCATAATTTCCCCACATCTACGGCAATATTTGTTAATTTCTCATACTTTTTAAAATGTAGCAATTTTAGTGATTTGAAAATTTTTCTTGTGGTGTTTTGACATGCATTTCCCCATGACTAATGATGTAGAATCTTTTCATGTGCTCATTGACCATTTGCTCATCTTCTTTGCAGAAATGTCTTTATAAACCCATTTCTAATTGACTTGTCTTTCTTTGTTGAGATGTAAAAACATTTTAATATATTCTGCATACAAGATCATTATCTGATTTATAATTGCAAATATTTTCTCTTTTTTCATCTGTTGTCTTTTTAATTTCTTGATAATGTTCTTAATGCACAAAAGTTTTAAATATTTTAAATATTGATCAGGTCCAAATTGCCTAGTTTTCTTTTTTTGTTTGTCTTTTTGTTGTCATACTTAAGAAATAATTGTCCAACCCTCAGTGCTTCCATCTCCACCCTTCATAGTCCAACAGTGCCAATACAACATCTCCTGAGGGGAAAATGGCATTACTGAAGGAACATCTATCTGTGGGATTTGTCCGCTCTACCATCTCTGCCTACTATAGCCCACTGTGATAAGTTTAAAAAGTAAGTGGAATGTGGCAGCCTATTGCTGCTTGAATGAAGAAGTGCATTTAAGGCCCACTGTCCAAGACATTGTGCAATTTATATATTGGTGCCAGCATATTCCTCATCTTAGTATACTCTTGTAAGCCCTATATCCGGTGACACAAAAAGCAGGTTCTTTCTACAGGGACAAAGAGAAGGTGCAAGATCTACAAAAGATAAAATAGGCTGCTTCAACCACCCTTTATCTCATTAAAGCCACCCATACAAATGCTGATTGGTCTGTCTGGCAGAATAATGGAACAAGAGGAATTCATGGACTCCTAAGTTCTTGGATCAAGAAGTTCCCAGATGCACCCATTTGATAGGCAACTTATGGCATACTATTGTGCCTTGGTAGAATTGGAAAGGATTACCAAAATGTCACAGGTTTTTCTGAAACCAGAAATCTCCATCATGTTCTGGGCCCTGAGTAATCAGAATATTAACCCAGACAGTGTCCAACAGAGTATCATCAAATGGAAGTGTTATATTCCGGTTTGCCCTTGCCCAAGTCCTCTGGCAATAGCCCACTTGTATGAGCAGGTGGTAGAGGCCCCATCAACAATTATCCCGTTGCATTACCTGATGAGGACACTTCCTTCCCTGCATTAGCACGAAGGCAACTGAACTCAAAGATACCCCATCAGTCCAGCACTGTTTCACTGATGGCTCAGCCAAACTGAAACCATCCAGCGTCCATTGAGAAGCAGCTGCCATTTCTCTTGGTTTGGGCAGATTATGTATCTCTTCCTGCATGAAAAAAGTACTCAATAGGCTGATATGTGAGTGGTCCTCTTAGCCCTGGAACACTTGGACCCAAACACTACCACCCCACACACTTTAACCCGTTGCTTACTCATGTGCTGGTGTCAATGGCTTGTCAGGTTCATGGAGGGAACATGATTGGAAAATTAAAGGATCTCTGTCCCCAGTGTGGGGGAGAAACTTTTGGAAACAACTTGCAGTTGAAAGGGCACCATCTATGTTACCTATTGTTCTAGTTTGCTAGAGATGCTTAAAGCAGATACCTTAAATGCATTGGTTTTAACTATGGGAATTTATTAGGTTACAAGCTTACAATTTTGAAGCCATGAAAATGTCCAAATCAAGTCATAATCAAGACAATGTTTTCTTCCTGATGATTGGCTGGCAGCAATCTTAAGCTCCTCTGCCACATGGCAAAACACATGTGGTGACTCCTGGTCTCTCCCTTCTCTTTCAGGTTTTGTTGCTTTGGCTTCTTGTCCCCATGGCTTTTCTGCTCTTTTCTGAATTTCATTCTCTCATGTAGGACTATAGTAAAGGATTAAGACCTACCCTGAAGGAGGTGGGTGACATTTTAACTTAAGAGTCTACTGACAAAGATCCTACTTACAATGGGTCCACATCCATAAGAATGGATTAACTTTAAGAACATGCTTTTCTGGGATACCTACTGCTTCAAACCATCACACCCACTTGAAGCTCATGTGTAAGGTGAATATCATGAGAAAAATTTAGCTGATAAAGGATATGCTGAGCTACTTTACACCCCAATGAGAATGGAGATCTTCCTGGAAAAGAGGCAGAGGATGAACCATGCCCAGTGGACAAGGACAATGACAGTCATGAAATAGATGAACTACCATGGCTGCTTCCACTTCTGAGTGGATCCACCACTGAACTAGACATTGAAATTCTGAACAGGGAAATTATGGGCCCAAGAACACAGAATACCTGTCTCATTAAAACAGGCCCAACCTGTCATTTAATAATATGAATGGTGTCAACTACAAACCAGAGACAAAAAAAAAATAAAATTATTTAGAAACTCTTCCAGATGGGCCTCACTGACTGCCCATGGCAAGTGAAATATATTGGCTTTCTTTCTCCATGCTGTCAGAAATGGTAGACACCTATTCAGTTTATGACTTTGGCTTTCTAGTTCCTCTTATAGACACAGTGCATAAATGAGATATCTTGGAAAAGTGACTCTGCCACCACTTCAGTTATGTATATGACATATGCTCTGAACAAGGATCCCATTTTACTGAACAATGCACTAAATTATGGGCCCAATATCATGGAATTAGATGGACCTTCCACATCACCTAGTATTCACAGGCAGCTGGCATTGTGTGAGAACTTCTATGGCTGCTTATTAAAGGAGCTTTGCCATCTACATCCTGACATCTTTCTTCCTGGACGGACTCCCCACCTTACTTAGACCTGCTGGAAGCTGAACTCAGCAAATCCCTGGAAGGGGAATAAGCACCCATGAACACATGATACACAATATATTAGCCACCTTGAATGACATTGCTGAGTTTATAGCACAATCATTTCAGGATCAGCAAAATCATTAGATTCTCTACCCAAAATAGTGCTTGATAATTGCATTGCATTAGTCTTCTTCCTAGCCCAGCAAAGAGGTATGCATGCTATCACTAACACCTCCTGCTATACCTGGGCTAAATCTCAAGGGAGGTAGAACACGAGAAAACTAAAATCCAAAAGCAAACCCACTGGTTGCAAAATACATGAAAACATTCTTTGTGTGACTTTTTAAACTGGACTGTGGCAGGAGAGGGACATGGATGCCATTAGTCCAGATAGGCCTGATCACCCTGCTTGGAATAGGTGAAGCCATCACAATGTGCTGCAGCTCCTGCTATTCTTAAACCTCTACTGCCAATATTGTTGAAAACCATGGGTTTTTAGTCCCTACCCATCTCTGCCTTCATGTCCAAGGTGTGAGTTGGGCTTATGTTTTGGAAGCTAATGAAGAGGAGTAGGCAGGGGACAGTGGAGAGGTCAGGTATGGGGAAAGAGAATTAGAAACATAGTCTTGTGACCACAAAGATAAGGGTTTCTGAACAAAGACCATGGGAAAAAACATTAAGAAAAAGTGTGCACATTTCACCAAATAACCCCAAGTCCTGTGATTTATTATGTCCTTGGCATTGTTCCTCTATACTGCTATATATACTGCTGCATATCCCCACTTGAGTAGCAGAGTTCCACCTGGATCCAGCTGCCACCCTGGACTGTGCCTCTTCTCACAATAAGTGAATATATGAATCTCCTGTGTCTTCCAGAAGCATTCTTTGGGTTTCTCAGCAAGGGTGTTAACACCTTTTGACTTGACAGGGTACCACTGCAGTTACAGCATGACAGGAACCTACCTAAAAATATTTGCAACAAGTATGACACAAGACTCTTACAAAAGGCCAGTCTATTCACCCTATTAGAAAATAAGTAATGAAAAAAAATGAAACCCTGCCCCCAAATACACTACTTCATAAACTATCAAAGAAATGCAATTGAAAATGTGAAATATTTTTAACTGGCAAATAACAAAGATGTATGAGAGCTATATTATTTGGTGCTAGTGTTTGTGTGTGTGTGTGTTTTGGTAGAAAATTTTCTGGAAATAAATTTGACTTTATATGTCTTTGCAATTAGTTGTGCCCCTGGTCAATACTCCAACTTCTAGGAATATATACTGGATAAAAAAAAGTGTGGGTAAAAATTAGTATACAGGTTGTATTTCACAATAATTTTATGAAAATGAAAATGTTACAACAGCCCAAATATCTAAATAAATGGAAAAAGTATAATGTATGATTATATATAATTATAAATATCAAGTGGACATCAAAGAGTTTTGTAAGAAGAATTAATGATGTGGAAAAGTACTTTAGATATAATACAGAATAGAAAATGTGAGATATAAAACATCATACATCTTAGGCTTACAATTGTCAAAAATATCATATATGCATAGAAAATTATTATTAAATGGTATACTAAAGATGATTAATGCTTATCTGAATTATGGTATTCATGGGGATTTCTTGGTATTCTTCCACACATTTTCTAATCTGATTTTCCTATGGTGAGAATATTTTGACTTTAAATCAGTAAAATAATTTAATATAAGATCTTTTATTTCCTTATCTCAAGTCTGTGACCATAATATCTGAAGAGACTGCTTTTCTAAGTAGTCTGGGTATCATGATCATTATTCATATAAATCTGTGATGGTAGAAACACATGTTAAAATATAACTTACCTATAAATTGAAATTCATAGTGTCACATTAAGAGAAAAGTATTAACAATGGGGTCTCTGTTTGCTCCTACTTTTCTGAATGTGTTTAAAGAAGTAATAAGTTTATTCCATGACAAGGCATCTTATTTTTAGGCACAGTTTACATGAAGTTAGCAACCACTGATCCATCACTATATGCTACTATGTAAGTTCATCAATTTTTGCCTTAAATATATTATTTCTTTTGCATCAATTAGTGCCTCAAAAATTATTGCGAAGCAGACTTCCTAAATATCTATGAATTCAGAGACTGAGTTTATTTTAGGTCTATAGGCTTACACAATCTTGTGAATATGGGCCACAAGAACCCTAGCTCAGATATGAATTTCTTTAGTCCAAACTTCCAGTAGGCTTCAGCAGAAATTGATGGGGAGAAACCTAACCATTAAAGGTCATCTCTTCCAATGTCTCTCCATGGCACATTTGCCAGTCTTGCCTTCTTGGTGACCAGGTGTAATCTGTTATAAAAAGCATTATTTGATTTGCACTCCAACCTGATTTAAAGCCCTGAAAATAACAAACTATGTTAAAGCTGAAAAATTAGGATTGCAAGTAGTATGAAATCAGCAACAAATGAAAATTACCCTGAAGTAGCAGATCCTTGAAGTCAGCTCACTTAAGCACTTTTATTAGAAAGCCCATGCTCAGCCTGAAGATAGCTGCTTTTGTCCCTTGGAGTCTGGATGCAAATGGAGTAGAAACTTAGCACCAAATAGCATCTGTAAAATGTGGCTGTTTTTGCTTATGTTGTCTTTTAGGCTGAGGAATCCCCAGAATTTGTCCCTAATAATATTTTCATATATGGTTACAAAGAAGTATTAAATGAATATTGGTCAAGTAAAAGGAGTTAAGGATGCTAAGATCTATCATCTCCCAGAGGATTAGGATTAACAACTTCATCTAAAATGGCAGCTCAGTAAGCTTATCTTGGTCTCTGATGGGGCTGTAGAATCTGTGACAAAGGGGAAGTTGAGAGTGAGTCAACTGGGTTGGTTTAACAGTCTCTCTATGGCTGTGGTTTAGAAGTGATCTTAGAATTTGATATATAAGGCACAGATGTTCTAATGTGGGACTATAGGTGCATGTGTCATTCAGAGCCCATACATCAACCTCAATAATATCTGTCTTAAAGCACTCATTGGAGGACTAAGCAAAATAAAATGTGAAAACATCTTGTTCAGTGAAAAACTGTTCTGTTGTTGCTTCACTGTTGATGCCCTGAGGACAGACATATAGACTAGACAAACTGCTGTCTAATATTAAAAATTCTAATCATTTTTAAAAGCAAAAGCTTTGAAATTCAATAAACTAAAACTCCTAGCACTGGCACTTCTATTGGTTAAGTAGGTGAAGGTTGACAAGTTCTCTCTATGTCTCAGTTTTCATATATGTACAAAGAGGACTATAATGCACTTATCTCATAGGACTGTCATGGGGTTATATGAAATAATGCATGTTTTTTTTTTTT
>JAKSZT010054355.1:210664-337375 GCA_026826555.1 Tolypeutes matacus | reverse complement strand
ACAGGAGAAATCATAGCCTGACTGACGCAGGTTTATGGCAGTAATTATTTCAAATCATTTATAAAGCTTGTTTTATTTTTCTCTGTGCTTGGCAGGATTCTGGAAGATGCTGAAATGAGGAGAGAAAAAAAGCCAACTTTCGTGTCAGTATATTTAATATACTGATGCAAAATTATCATAATTCTAAAATTTTCTATGAGTGTTTGATCTCTGCACTAAAATATCTGAGTGGAGTTGACATTCCCTGAACCCATTATAACAGTTAAAGGAAATGTGAATGTCATGCAAATTAACAAATAATGAGCACATTCTATGTATCAGTCCCTCTGCAATGTGCAGCCTATCATCTGACTTATACATAATCTCATGAAGTGGATTTAAATCCAAACTGATCTTATTTCTAAGCCTGAGTTCTAATCAATATGTTCTTTTACCTCATGAGACAGTGATGTGAATTATCCACTGGAGGATAATGGAGAGAAATCATTACTCACACTAGTTCTTCATTTAACCCCCAGTGACAGGAGGGCTTATTCCTCAGACAGAGCCAATGTGTGGCAACAGCTCAAGAAAGAAGGGATGGAGAAAACAAAACATCCTTTAACTTCCTTTTCTACTCCTTGCCCCATCCAAGGAAATGGCTTAAGCATCTTACAGACAGCTTTGATTCTGGGAATGTCTTCATACCTGTAAGGTGGAACGAAAAGTCTAAGTTGAAGTTCAGATTTAGGAACAAGGGCATCGCTTACCTGAACAGCACATGGTAAGATTCTAGAGAAATTATATACCTGTTTAGTTTGTTAGCACTGCTATGAAAAATAGCACAAAATAGGTTAGCATAAACAAATACCACATAATGTGTTGGCTGAAACAAGCCAAAATCAAGATGTCATCACAGTCATGCTCTCTCTCAGAGTTGGTTGTGGTGTTATGATGGCAGCTTTCTGCTACATGGCAACATCCTTGGTATCCTCCTGTGTCTTTCTTTGACTTCTGTCTTCTGTAGACATGTGATTTAGGTTTTTACCACATCTACATTGGAGATCCTATTAACAAATGAACCCACACCCTGACTCAACACATTTAAATGTACTATGTACAGATTGGTTCACTAACACAGAAATGGGGATTAAGATTAAGTACTTGTCTTTGGTGGGGTACATGAATCAATAATCAATACCACAAAAGACATGAATCTGGATGATTTCCAATTCCTCTACTTAATAAGTATATGACTCTATGTACATCATTTAAGTTACCCTAGTCTGTAAAATAGCCTGCAATAAAATAAAATTATTGGGAGGAAAATAAAAGCAATAACATGAAAAATTATCCAGCAAGGATATTTAAGCATAAAAATACTTGGAAAATATTTTCTTAATTAAATTGAGAATAATGTTTTCAAAATAGAAATATCCACAACTACTTTAATGTTGGTTACCCTTTACTGAATCCAAGACAAGCTGTGGGATCTTAGGTAAGTTAGTAAATTCTCTGCTCCTCAATTTCCTCTTCTATAAAATAAAGTGCTGCAAAAAGTAGAGTCACTACCATCCACCGTATCCATGGGCTATAAGCCCACTCTCACTTGGAGGTGGAGTGGGCATCACTATCCCAGACTCCTCAGGATTGGGGAGTGGACTAGAGTGGACTTAATGGTATTCTGTTGTAGACATATTGTGATTCAATAAATGGAAGAAAATTATAACAGTGAGGTGGAGCCAGTGGCCACTAGATGCTTTTGGGGCAGGGAAGGGAAAAGCAGCTGTAATACAGGGACTTTTTCGGGACTTGGGAATTATCCTGAGTGACATTACAATGACGGATACAGGCCATTTTACATCAGCATATACCATGCAGAACTGTGTGGGATAGAGTGTGGTCTACAATGTGAACTGTGCTTAGTTAGCAAAGCCCCAGGATGTGTATATCCATTGCAGGTGATGTGCCACACTAATGGAAGATAACACTGTGTACAAAGCACACAAGGCATGTTTTCAAAAGATCAAAATATGTCATTCCCAGGAAAAGGATACAATTAGTACATTATAGTAAATGTTTTGTTTTTGTTTTTAATAGTACCTGTTTTAATCTTTTTTTTTTTAATTATTTATTTATTTTATTGTGGGTAAAAATCAAAATTCTCACAATACATACAAACATTTGCAAAATGATATATAAATATATATGTATATATGTGTATTTGCTTACAAAAATGTTATTTATATATATATATATACATGTATTTTAAGAGGTGCTTAGATTACCCAAAATATTACACGGAACCCACTGGGATTCCCATGTTGCCTACTTCCCACACCTCCCACCTGGAGAAAATGGACAACCATATCAGCTAGTAAATAAGTGCATCATACACTATGAAGACAGTCATTTGACTTTAATGCACATTTCCTTGGACCTAGTCACCTTTAATCTGATTTACCTTTTCCTTTCTTCCAAGTATAGAACTAATTATAGTTCTAGAATTTATATGATAGGACCTTTAATAACAATTTCCATGCTAGAATGTAAGCTCTATAATGTTTTGTTTATCACAGAAACAGGAAAAGCATATTACTTATCTAGTAAGCAGTTAATAAATAATAAGTAATGGTTTAAAGAATGAAAGTCTAATTTGTTACAGCAATATTATTTAGTTTTACATCTTTATCATTTCTCATTCAGCATTAGTTTTATGTTTAGATAAGTTCTGCCATTTATGCTTTTTTCTTTTTATTATGGTAGTTAAATATTTTAAAATAATTAAACCTATTTAATATACACTGTATGTTCAATGTCTGTAACCTAAACTTATACAATAGTTTTAGTGTGTAAACTTCTAATTTTAAAAGTAAAACAATCAAGACATAGTAATATGCAAATCACACAAAATGATATTTATACAAAAATAAATTTCTAATCCATCCTTCACCAGAGTTCCCCAGTTATCCTCCCTAGAGGAAATTATTATTTTCTGTTTCTTAGGATTCTTCAAGTATAATCTTTGCAAATTCAAGCATATTTGCATATGGTGTATGCATGTGTATTTCTCCATGTATTGACTACTTTGCATTTTACTATGTAAGATCTTTATTTTTTCCATACCAGTCCATAAAAATCTAACACATTCACAATTATCTTCTTACTAGATAATACTCTTTCATAAAGATCAACTAAATCTAATATATCCAGTTCTTTTCATGCTGCTTCCCATTTGATCTATGACAAATCATATTGCAAGAAATATAGGTATTTTTTAATATGTGCAAGTATGATGGGTTCCTAAAAAGGAAATCTTTGGGTCAGATTGTACATGTATTTAAAATGTTGATGTTCATAGTTAAATGCCAAAATGACATTCTTGAAGTTGTACCAAATATACTCTTGCCCATAGTCTGTGAGAAAATATGTCCATATTCTGAACATTTATTGTTAGATAAAAACTTTAGGTACTAGGCAATCTGATTAGTTATGGAAATTTTATTTCATTTGTAGACCTTAAACTTCTTTAAATATAATTGAATTTGAACACCTTTTTACATTTTAAAGTTATTTGTATTTCTTCGTCTTTTAATTGCTGAATAATGTTTTTATGTCTTTTCTTTGATTATAGAATTTTTCGGTACTGATTTTTATAAGATAATGAAGTGCAAAGATAATGCACCTTTTATTCTTATATATGTAATTGCTATTTTATTTATTTATTTATTTTTATTTATATATATATATATATATAAATATATTGTAAGAGGTGCTTAGATTACCTAAAATATTACACGGAACCCACTGGAATTCCCATGTTGCCCACCTCCCACACCTCCCACCACATCCCACACAAACATCTCCCACAAGTGTGGCCCACTACCCTCAATGGACTTATACATCCTGGGGCCTTGCCACCAACCATAGACCACAGTTCATATTGTAGACCACACTCACTCCCACGCAGTTCTGAGTGGTGTGTGCTGATTTAAAATGGCCTACATCCGTTGCCACAACGGTACTCAGGACAACCTCCAAATCCCAAAGAAGCCCCTGTATTTCAACTGCTCATCCCCTCCCTACCCCAAAAGTGTCAAGTGGCCACTGGGTTATAATTTCTTCCATGTTATAATTTCTTCCATGGCTAGAATCACCATATGTGTACAACAGAATACCATCAAGTCTACACTAGTCCATTGTTCTTCCCCCAATCCTGAGGGGACTGGGATGGTGATGTCGACTCTACCTCAAGTGAGAGAGGGCTTATATCCCATGGATATGATGGGTGGGATGATCCTGCCTGCAGATGCAGGCCCTCTCCATTTCCTGGGCAGCTGTTGCCCATTGTCGTCTCCTCGCCAGGTGACTTGGATGAGTCCATTGAACAGTAGGGTAGGAGTTGCAGCTCCACCGAGATTCCACGCACACCTGGCACATAGGTAGGCCAGAGGCTCCAGTCTCTGGAAGTATACCTAAAAACTTCAGCATCACATATAAGTTTGAATAGAAGGGACTTATGAACCATGTGCAGAGAGGACTTATTTGAGTCCAATTCTGTCACTCTCAGGAGCTCAGATTCCAAAATAGAGCCCACTTATAAGACGTCAGTCTCTGGGGCTATCCCACCTTATATAGGACCTGGGTGTCTCCAGAGCTCTCAGGAGCCCCTCTGTGTGGGGTGATAGGCACTTAGACGTTCTATGAGCTCCTACTGAGGTGTGCATAAGAGTTACCTCTGGGATGACCTCCCGACTCTCTTTGAAGTCTCTTAGCCACTTGAACTCATTTGTCTTTACCTTTTCCCCCTCTTATTCAAGGTCTTTTTCCAGTTGTGTTGCCAGTTGGCACTTGGTATTAATCCCTCGTTGCCAGGGAGGCTCATCCCCGGGAGTCAGGTCCCATGTTGGGGGGAAGGTAATGCAATCATATGCTGAGTTTGGCTTAGAGAGAGGCCACATTTGAGCAACAAGGAGGCTCTCAGGTGGCAACCGTTAGGCACCCCACAACTGCAGGCTAAGTCTCAGTTACAAGAGCAAAGACTCACAAGGGTAGTCATCAATAAAAAGAACATATCAGTGGGTGATCCTCTTTGATAGACACTGTCCCTGCACTCAGAGGACTATTGCTGCTCCCTTGGAGACTGTGGCAGAGCTCTCCAGGCTAGGAATTCAGATTCCCTCATTTATTGTGTGATTGTCCACCCATCATTACCATGCCCCATCTTTTGATATTTTGAACGATTTTGTATATCTTTCATGTATATTCGGATGAACTAATTCCCATGAAACTCCCCTCCCAGACACCCCCCACCAATAGTCCCCTGCAATACCCATTGTAACCTTTCTGTGATCCAAATCCTCCATAAACATGTAGTCCATAAAATAATCAAATACACTTACTAGGAAAAAGAAACAAATATGATAAGCTTACATGCAAGAGACAAACTTAAGGAAACTCAGGGGGAAAAAAAAAAAAACAAGCAAAGAAAACCAAAATAATCAAACAAAAACAAAAGAAAACAAAATATAATTAGTGGATTGGGACATTCAAAAAAATGGGGAAAAAAGCAAAATAAATGCCTTTAATATATATATATTCTATTTTTTTTCCTCCTTTTTTTTTTTTTCTCTCTTCCTTTTATCACTGTGTTATTGGATGTCCGGTTTGCTGTGACACCTTCCCCCTCTCAATCCCCATTGTCTCCCAATTTTTCATTTAATTCTCAAAGATGTTTTAGGTCACAGCAAAGTCACACACGGAGTGCCAGTGACTCCCAGATACCAAACCATCCCACCCTTCCCCACCCCATATTAAACTCCACCCCCCCTTTATTTGGAAGTTAGCATTGTTGTAACTGTTATACAGATAGCAAAATGTAGCAACTAAATATTGTCAAAGATTTACAGTATAGTTTACAATTTAGATGATACAGTTTAATAATTTTGATGATATTTACCATGTCCTGTGTCATTACTGTAAGGTAATGAAAAACCTTCCACATGACCACTAAACACCCCATTAGATCTTGACTATTCCCTTCCCCCCAGCCCCCCAGGGCCCTTGATACCACCCTATCCTGACCCATGGAATGTCAAGATTCATAGTTACATGCCCTGGGAATTTGAACCTGCCCTTCCTAATCCACCCACCCGCCAGCGCTGTACGACCAAACCCAGGAACAGCACCACCCATCTGCCCCATCCCCCAACATGCAACCACACTCTATCCCTTTACCATAAATTATGTCCATATGGGTGATGGATCAAAGCCTGCTTTTCTCTTACTCTCCCTTGTTAATCTATCTTTCAGACAATGGTTCTCAGAGACTGCTCACTTTCCTCAGTTCAGATCAGTCAGGTCATATACTGTTCATCCTTCAGTGCCTGGCTTGCTTCATTCAACATAAGGTTTTCAAGATTCATCCACATTATTCCATGTATTAGCACTTTATTACTTCTTACAGCTGAGTAATATTCCATTGTATGTATGTATCACATTTTGCTTATCCATTCGTCTGTTGATGGGCACCGGGGCTGATTCCAACTTTTGGCAATGGTGAACAATGCCTCTATGAACATTGGTGTGCATATATCTGTTCGTGTCTTTGCTTTCAGTTCTTCTGGGTATATACCAGGCAGTGGAATTGCTGGATCATACAGAAAATCTATTGTTAGTTTTCTGAGGAACCGCCAAATGGTCCTCCACAGTGGCTGGACCATACTGCAGTCCCACCAGCAGTGGATGAGGGTTCCTATTCCTCCATATCCTCTCCAACATTTAGTGTCTCCCGTTTTTTTAAAAGTTGCCATTCTGATGGGTTTAAGATGGTATCTCATTGTAGTTTTGATTTACATTTCCCTGATAGTAAGCGATGTTGAGCATTTTTTCATGTGCTTTTTAACATTTGTATTTCTTCCTTGGAGAAGAGTCTTTTCAGGTAACTTGCCCATTTTTAAAATGGGTTGTTTGTCCTTTTATTTTCAAGGTGTAGCATTTCTTTATATATGCAGGATATCAGGCTCCTATCAGATATATGGTTGCCAAATATTTTCTCCCATTGGGTAGGCTGCCTTTTTATTTTCTTCATAATATCCTTTGAGGTGCAGAAGTTTTTAATTTTGATGATATCCCATTCATCTATTTTTTCTCTTGCTGCTCGTGCTTTGGCTGTGAAGTTCATGAAACCATTTCCTATTACAAGGTCCTGTAGATGCTTCCCTACATTATCTTCCAAGGTTTTTATGGTTTTGGCTCTTATATTTAGATCTTTGATCTATCTTGAGTTGATTTTTGTATAAGGTTTGAGATGGTATTCTTCTCTCATTCTTTTGGATCTGGATATCCAGTTCTCCAAGCACCTCCTGTTAAAGAGGCCATTCTCTCCCAATGAGTCAAATATCAGATGATTGTATATGCGAGGATCTATATCAGAACTCTCAATTCGGTTCCATTAGTCAGTAGGTCTATCCCTGTGCCAATACCACACAGTTTTGATCACTGTAGCTTTGTAGTATGTTTTAAAGTCAGGTAGTGTGATACCTCCAACTTCATTTTCCTTTTTCAATAAGTCTTTGGCAATTTGGGGCCTCTTGCCTCTCCAAATATATTTTGTGGTTAATTTTTCCAGTTCCTTAAAAAATAGAGTGTTGACTTTTATTGGGATTGCATTAAATCTGTAGATTAGTTTGGGTAGGAAAGACATCTTGATGATATTTAGTCTTCCTATCCATAAACAGGGAATATTTTTCCATTTATTTAAGTCTTCTTTGATTTCCTTTAACAGTGTTGTGTAGTTTTCTGTATATAAGTCCTTTACATCTTTAGTTAAATTTATTCCTAGGTATTTGATTCTTTTAGTTACTATTGTAAATGGTATTTTTTTTCCTGATTTCCTCCTCAGTTTGCTCGTTATTGGTGTACAGAAATGCTACTGATTTTTGAGCATTGATCTTATAGCCTGCAACATTACTGAAATCCTTTATAAGTTCTAGATGCCTTGTTGTAGATTTCTCAGGGCTTTCTCTATATAGGATCATGGTCATCTGCAAATAATGAAATTTTTACTTCTTTTCCTATCTGGATGACTTTTATGTCCTTTTCTTGTCTCAGTGTTCGTGCAAGTCCTTCTAAGACAATGTTAAATAGAAGTGGTGATAGTGGGCATCCTTGTCTAGTTCCCGATCTCAGAGGGAAGGCTTTTAGGATTTCACCGTTGAAAATGATGTTAGCTTTGGGTTTTTCATATATACCCTTTATCATTTTCAGAAAGTTTCCATCTATTCCTATCTTTTGTAGTGTTTTTATGAGGAAAGAGTGCTGTATTTTCTTGAATGCTTTTTCTGCATCTATAGAGATGATCATGTGATTTTTTTCTTTCAATCTGTTTATGTGGTGTATTGCATTGATTGATTTTCTTATATTGAACCATCCTTGTATTCCCGGGATGAAACCCACTTGTCCGTGGTGTATAATCCTTTTGATATGTTGTTGAATGTGATTAGCAAGTATTTTGTTAAGGATTTTAGCATCTAGGTTCATTAGAGAAATTGGTCTGTAATTTTCCTTTCTTGTATCTTTATTTGGTTTTGGTATTAGGGTAATGTTGGCATCATAGAATGAGTTAGGCAATATTCTTTCTACTTCTATTTTTTGGAAGAGCTTAAGTAGAATTGGTGTTAGCTCTTTCTGGAATGTTTGGTAGAATTCAGCTGTGAAGCCATCTGGTCCTGGATTCTTCTTAATTGGGAGGTTTTTGATGACTGAGTATATCTCTTTACTTGTAATTGGACTGTTGAGATCATCTATTTCTTCTTTCATCAATGTAGGCTGTTTGTGGGTTTCTAGAAACTTGTCCATTTCCTCTAAATTGTCATTCTTGTTGGCATATAATTTTTCAAAGTATCCTCTTATGATACTTTTTATTTCTGTGGTGTCAGTAGTGATATCACCTTGCTCATTCCTTATTTTATCTATTTGCGTCTGATCTCTCTTTTTCTTTGTTAGTCTGGCTAAGGGTTTGTCAATTTTATTGATATTCTCGTAAGACCAACTTTTGGTTTTGTTTATTGTTTTCAGTGCTTTCTTATTCTCTTTTTCATTTAGTTCTGCTCTAATCTTTGTTATTTCCTTCTTTCTATTTCCTTTAGGTTTAGTTTGTTGTTGTTTTTCAATTCCTCCAAGTGTACAGTTAGGTCTTCAATTTTAGCTCTTACTTCTTTTTTAATATATGAATTTATGACTATGAACTTCCCTCTCAGGACTGCTTTTGCTGCATCCCATGGGTTTTGATATGTTGTATTGTCGTTTTCATTAGTTTCAAGGTAGTTACTGATTTCTTTTGAGATTTCCTCCTTGACCCACTGTTTGTCTAAGAGTGTGCTGTGTAACTTCCATATCCTTGGGTCTAACCTCTTTCTCTGGCCCTTAGTGATTTCCAACTTCATTCCATTGTGGTCAGAGAAATTACTTTGTATAATCTCAATCTTTCTGAATTCACTGAGTGTAGTTCTGTGCTCAAGCATGTGGTCTCTTTTGGAGTATGTTCCATGTGCACTCGAGAAGAATGTATATCTCACTGTATTTCGGTGTAGTGTTCTGTAAATATCTATTATGTCTAGTCTTCTAATGTATTGTTGAGGGCCTTAGTTTCTTTATTGATTGTCTGTCTAGATGTTCTATCTAATAATGATAGTGGTGTGTTGAAGTCCCCTGCTATAATTGTAGAGGCATTTATTTGTCCTCTTAGTTTTTCCAGAGTTTGCCGCACATATTTTGAGGCACCCCGATTAGGTGCATAAATGTTGATAATTGTTCTCTCTTCTTGAGAGATTATTCCTTTTACTAATATGTAGTGTCCACCTTTGTCTCTGACAATAGTTTTGCATTTAAGTCTATTTTGTCTGATATTAGAATACCTACTCCTTCCCTTTTTTGGCTATTGTTAACTTGTAAAATGGTTTTCTAGCCATTCACTTTCAACCTCCTTGAATCCCTGGGTCGAAGGTGAGTTTCTTGTAGACAGCATATAGATTGATCATATTTTCTTATCCATTCTGCCAATCTGTGTCTTTTGATTGGTGAATTTAATCCATTAACATTCAGTGTTATTACTCGTAACGAATTTCTTCCTTCAGCCAATTTTTCTTTGGGTTAATGTATGTCATATGTTGTTTTGTTTCTCTTATTGTCTTTTCAGTTGTTTTTAAACTCTCCTCCAACTCTCTCTCCCTTGTTTTTTCCTTTCAACTTGTAGAGATTCCTTTAGTATTTCTTGAAGTGCTGGTTTCTTCTTGACATACTCTCTTAATTTCTGTTTATCTGTGAATATTTTGAACTCTCCATCATTTTTGAATGCCAGTTTTGTTGGATAGAGAATTTGTGGCTGGAAGTTTTTTTCTTTAATGTTTTGACTATATCATACCACTGTCTTCTTGCCTCCATGGTTTCTGCTGAGAAATCAGCACTTAATCTTATTGTGCTTCCCTTGTATGTGATGGTTCTATTTTCTCTTGCTGCCTTGAGTATTTTCTCTTTGTCTTGAGCATTGGACATTTTGACAAGTATATGTCTTGGAGTTGGCCTGTTGGAATTTATACTATTTGGGGTGCGCTGTGCCTCCTGGATCTGCACATCCATCTCTCTTAATAGAGTTGGGAAGTTTTCAGCCCTTATTTCCTTCAACACTCCTTCTGTTCCTAGTCCCTTCTCTTCTCCTTCTGGGATGCCCATAATGCGTATGTTTGGGTGTTTTGTATTATCGGTTAATACCCTGAGTCCATGCTGGATTTTTTCTATCTTTTTCTCTATCTGTTCTACTATCTCTTTGATTTCAGTTGTATTGTCTTCCATATTGCTAATTCTTTCCTCTGCCTGTTCAAATCTGCTTTTATGTGAGTCCAGCATCTTTTTCATTTCTTGGCTTGTGCCATTTTTCACCATCATTTCCATTACCTTTTTAGGCATGTTTGCTATTTCTTTGGTATGTTCTCCCAGTATCTTCTTTATATCCTAATCTTTTCCTTCAGTTCTTTAAGTTGGTCCATGATATTTGTTTGGATAGCTTTGATTAGTTGTTCGATGTTCTGCATCGTTTCCTGGTTTTTATTTTGTTCATTGGACTGGTCCATGTTTTCCTGTTTCTCAGAGTCATTTGTATTTTTTTTGTTGCCCTCTGGTCATCATACTATCTTGATGAGTTTGTTCCGTTGATTAGCTTTTCTCTATGCTCTAGGGATTTATTTAGCTGTTGTTTCTGAAAGTGAGTTAAGTTTTCTCTTTGGCAGTTTTTCTTCCTATTTTATTTCCTTACTTCTTTCTATGTTCCCTTGAAGGCAAAAGATTAGGGCCAGAGGAATCAAAAGATGTAAGGAAGGCAGAAAGATCATAGTAATATTGATAAAAGTTAGAAGAGGGGCCAAATGAGACTTAACGAGATGAATATTTAACTTGTGTAGGCATTGTAGAGTACTAGGGAAAAAAAATGGAGTTCCTACAATGGACTGGGAAAACAAATGGGGGAATATATATATAATGGTTTAGAAGGATAGAATTATGAGGAGGGAGAGAAATAGTAAAGAAAGGTCTGAAAGGAAATAGTTAAGACTATTAAAAAAAAGAAGAAAACAAAATAGATGGAATAGAAATTGACAACCTTAAGTTGTTGGCCTATGAAAAAATGTTGTATCTAAGAGCCACAACAGAAAACAGAAGGCAGAAAGATGCAGGAAGGATAAGCGATAGTTTGTTATACAGAATCAATATAGACAGCGAGTGGGAAATTTCTGAAAAAGGAGCACAGGAAAGAAGCGACAAGCTAGCAGCACCTAATTTAAAAAAAATGGTAGAAAAAAGAAAGGGGGGCAGGAAGAGGAAAGAAAAAGAAGAGACCAGAAAGAAACAGAGAGAAGCCAAAGATCCACACAGGCAAGCAATCAAACAGAGCTAAGGAGGGTCAATGTTTCCTCTAGGGTCCATGTGGATCCTCTCTTGCCTACTTGTGTTTATCAATCAATTTCCCCACAGGGTTCTATATGCAGGTCCTGAAGCAGCTTTTAGGTATTAAACTAAATTTAAAAAATATATATATTTCATTTATTTAAGTGACCTTCTCACTTTTTTTTTTTAATTTTTATTTTTTTAGTGAAATACGGGACCCAAAATAATTCCTCCTCTAGACCAACCTCCTTATGGAAGGACCCTAGCTGGGCCCGTGGAAATTAATCAAGCACGTCCCACTTCCTGGACTCCCCAGGGTAGCTGTAGCTCTGATGTTAGTCAGTGTGGAGTGCTAAAGACAGCCAATTCCCCCCCTTCTGGAGCCGAGCACCAGCGTCACCAGGTTGCTAAGTAAATCAGTTTGAATGCAGATTTGTGTCTGCTCTCAGCCTGATGCTGCTTCAGGTCAGCTTAACTGCTCCCCAAAGCTATGGGGCAGCGCAGGCAGCCAGATCGATGTTGAAAAATAAAAAATACCCTTCCCTGTCCTCCAACAGAACCCTCCGTTTTTTGGGGAGTGTCCCTTCTTCCTGGCTCCACAGCGGCCCGGGTCTTATCCCTGTGCCACTAGGGAAATCAGCTCTGTCCCCCGACCAGAATCTCCCCTCCGGTTCACCGGGTGCCGATTAGCTCGTTTGTTCTGTTCACACAAGGTCCAAGGGGAGCCAGGCAGCCAGATCCCCAGAAAATAAAACTTTCTTGCTCTGCTTGTGGCTCCAAGTGGCCGTTTTATTTATTTATTTATTTATTTTCCCTAACCACGGGGCTCAGCCGTCTGTGCCAACCACCACTGGCAGGCTTAAAACTCATGAATCTCCACCGTTCCATCCACGCCGTTGATCCGCGCAGATAGATGTCCCAAGCTTCTCATTCCACGCGTGCACAGCACAGACCCCTGGGCAGGACCCCGTCCACAATCTGCCTTGCTCTGGGAGCTTGCAGTGTGTGCCCACCTACACTAAAGCCCATCTTGCCCCCCTCCTGTAATTGCTACTTTAACATCTTGTTATTATTTTGACATTTTTATTCTATAGGGATTTTTTCCATAGTAGAAATTTTTTATATTCACCTAGTCAGATCACTCAGTATATTTTATACCTGCTTAGGAAGGCTTTTCTGAGTTTATACGTATCAAAATATTCTTTCACATTTTTAGCATTTAATTTTTAAGCAATTTTTGCTTTTATGTTTCATATTTTAAAATTTTGATCCAGTCAGAAAATTATTTTGAAATAAGAAGTTTAATAGAGAATGAATTTTAGCTGTTCTTCTTGATAGTTGTTTTTTTAAATAGTTTTCTATTATTATTAACTTTTCACCATTTCTGAAACCCAATGCTAACACAATCTACATACTTACATGTTTTTGGATTGATTTCAGTATTCCAACCTGTTTCATTGATCTTGTTATTTATGTGTCTTTTAAAATATGATATAAGTGCATTTGTTCTATAATGCTACTTATTATCTTATAAGTCTAATATTTCCTCATTATTATCCTCTCTTAGAATTATGCTGACTCCGCTTATTTATGTTTCATATTAAATTTAAATTTAAAATACAGGGATGTGAATGTGGCTCAAGTGATTGAGCTCTTGCCTACCACATGGGAGGTCCCAGGTTTGGTTCCTAGTGCCCCCTGGAGTAGACAAGCAAGACAGCAAGCTGGCACAATGGGCTGGTGTGGTGAGCTGACAAAACAAGATGACACAACAAGGAGACACAAAAAGAAAACACAATGAGAGATACAACAAAGCAGGGAGCAAAGGTGGTTCAAGTGATTGAGTGCCTCTCTCTCACATGGGAGGTCCCAGGTTCAGTACCCAATGCCTCCTAAAGAGAAGGCAAGCAGACAGAGAGCACACTGTAAATGGATATGGAAAGCAGATAGCAAGCACAAACAATGAGTGGGGGTAAAAATTCTTTAAAAATATATATTAGTCTAGGCACAAAACAAATTTCAATTAATGTTTTCAATGAAAATCATTTAGAAAAAAATTACAATTTTAGAGAATTGAGATTACCTATTCATGATCATGTCTTTTTTTTAGTTAGGGAAATCTTCTTTTATACTCTTAGTAGTGCTTTATATTTTCTTCATATAGACTTAGCACTTTTCTTGGTAAATTTAATGTTGGATTTTGTTACTGCTTTTGCAATTGTAAATTGGGTCTGGCCTTCTATTATATTTTCCAAAGGTCTATGACTTAACATGTAAAATTTTATTTTTGTTCAGGTAAAATCCACTGTCGGTTAGTGTACCATGAAGGGCATTTGTATGGCATGTAGTCACTCAGAAATCCAGTATTCCAATTTCCTCTTAGTGTTGTCATTACAATGTGCTTTGCCAGGCTTCCTGCAATATGGAAAAGTGAGGCTGCATACTAGCACACTGACTCCTAAATGTTTCAGCCTGAATGTGACATACATCACTTCTGCGAACTAGTCACCTGTCCCTTCTTAAACACAAAGTGGAGGAACATATGTTTGGAGCACATGGCTATTTGGTGATAAGTAAATGGGTTGAACACACTGAGAAAAAATGGTTGCTTATTTGAAATGAATACTAACTCTAGCATATCAATACATGTGAGACATATATGTATATGTATATATATTATAATGAAAACCAGGCATGACTGTGGAGTAATTTTGGTTAATAGTGTTCTTTCAAAGATAGAATTGACATGACTCAGATGCCCAGTGCATCTACCTTGGTCCTAATCTGGGTTGTCTTCTTTTATTTGGGTTCTTTCTTTAGAATTGAAGTATACACGGCTGTATCTCAAGTGCTATGCAATTGGTCTACAATTTTCTATTCAAACTTGAATGTGCAGACTTTCTGCCTTAATTACAAAGATATCATAAGCTCTCTCTTTTGTTCTAGTTACTACTGTTCCTATTATCTAAAGCTCAAAGTCATCCAGTAAAATATATTTTGGAGATAAAGTGTGGTGTGGATGTTTGTTTGTTTGTTTTTTAATGTATTTTTTATTTTTTAAAAGTTACTTAGATTACATAAATGTTACATAAAAAATAGAGGGGATTCCCATTAGTCCCGCTCCCTACACCTACCACATTTTCCCACATTAACAACATCCTTCATTAGTGTGGTACATTTGTTACAATTGATGAACACATTCTGGAGCATTGCCAGTAAGTATGAATTACAGTTTACGTTGTAGTTTACACTCCCCCACAATTTTGTAGGTTATGGCAAGATATATAGATATATAATGGCCTGTATCTGTCATTGCAATGTCATTCAGGACAATTCCCAAGTCCCAAAAATGCTCCCATATTACATCTGCTTTTCCCTCTCCCTGCCCTCAGAACCTTCAGTGGCCACTGCATCCACATCAATGATGTCGGTTCTTACATTGCTAGAATCACAATAAGTCTATAGTAGAATGCCAATAAGTTTACTTTAGTCCATAGTTCATTCCCCAATCCTGAGGATTCTGGGATGGTAATACCCACTCCACCTCTAATTGAGAAGGGGCTTCAATCCCATAGGGCAGGTGGATGGGACTCTCTTGCTTGCAGTTGTAGACTATCTCAGTTCCTGGGGATGGTCATTGTCCATCATAATCTCCTTGTTAGTTGTCCTGGGTGAGTCCAGTGAACTGGAGGGTAGGTGTTACAACTCGTTGAGGGTTCAGGGCCCAGCTGGCACTTGCACAGCCCAAAGATTTAAGTCTCTTGGATGTACACCCTTTCAGGCCAGGTGGGACCACACAGTGGTTTGTAATGGGTGTAGATGTTTTTGAAGGGAAAATATTTCCCCATATATAATCTATATGAGATATCATGTACAAGTTGGCTTTAGGTCTGTACCAAAAGAATATAATAGCCATCTTCAGGTTAAGGCAGTAAAAATAATTAATCTTGGCAAAGCCCAAATTAAAATGCAAATTTCCTTTGTAGGTTGTGCAACACAAAAGCATCAATTTTGGGAAGAGAGTTGCCTGATAGCTTTCTTTCATTTTTCCAAGCACATTCATTTCTGGTTGATGCTGATATCTGACATCATTAAGGCTACTCTGAGTTTAGCAGCTGGAATTACATCTATTCATTTGCAAGAAAGTTTTTAACCATAAACCTTTTTATATATTTTAATTGACTGGTTTATTGCTTACATATTCTATACAAGAAGTGTTGTAGATACTTTTTCTACAGAATATATAATGAAAAGAATTTTCAAAACTGAGTATTTTATGTCAATTAGGATGTCTCATTGATCAGTCATTTGCACATGCATAAGAATTTCTAATTAGAAAGGATTTCAGTTACCTTTTAATTAAATATTGATATATTTTTAAAGGGGAACCATTCAAGATTCCACGTGACAAGGCGATAAATATACTTATAATAGCATATACTGACTGCATAATCCATTAACTTCTGAATTACCCATGCTTGATATTAATATGTGAATTTTTCATTCTTTTGTCTATTTATATGATTTGTTACATGACATCATGCTTTTGCTCCAAAGTGTCCTCATCAACTTTTCCACCTCTGCATTTCTAAGTGTGTAGATTAAAGGGTTTAACATGGTTGTTATCATTTTATAAAATATGCCACTACTTTATCAATGGGGAAGGTGCTCATGGGCCAAAGGTACACAAATATACAGGGCACGAAGGATAAGACAACCACAGTAATATGTGAGGCACAGGTGGAGAAAGCCTTCTGTCGTCCCACAGAGCTGTGAGATTTCAGGGAGCAAAGGATGAGGTCATAGTGGTAATAAGAATAGAAAAACTGAGCAGACACATGAACCTACTGTTGGTGGCAACAAAATGTCCAATGATGTGAGTGTCAGTGCAGGAGAGTTTCATCAGAGAGTAAACATCACAGAAGAAATGGTCAATGATATTTTGTCCACAGAAGGGCAACCAAACAATGAAAAGGATTCGAATTAGAGCATGAAGAAATCCCCTAACCCAGGAACAGGGCCACCAAAAAGATACACATATGCTGATTCATTTTTATCATGTAGTACAGTTTTTTGTATTACCAAGTGCTATTTCGTTTTATTAAAGAAGTTGTATATTTATGGGAAAAAATGCAGAAAATACAGCATTCCCAAATACTCATTCACACATACAGTTTTCCCTCTTATCAACACTTTGCATTAGTACAGTACCTTTGTTATAATTGATGAAAGACTATTGTTATATTTGTACTACTGACTATAACCATAGTTACATTAGGGTCCCCTGTTTGTGATGTACAGTCTTATGGTTATTTTCTTTTCATTTTTATTCTAGTAACATACATACAACCTCAAATTTCTCCTTTTAACCACATTGAATGTGATTCATTTTTATCATGTAGTACAGAGGCCTGCAAATGGCCATATAGTGGTCATAGGCCATCACTGAGAACAAGATAATGTCAGCTCCACCTGCTTTACAAAGAGCTGAGTAATGTACCCAATGAAGGAGATAGTTTTCTTCTCAGCAAGTAAGTCAAATATAATTTTTGTGGCTCTGTTAAAACAGAAGGTGCCATCTTGAAATAAGACAGAAAAAAATATATAAGGGAGCCCAGAGCTGGACTGCTGGCAATTGTTACTATTATGAGTGGGTTGCTTGCCATGGTGAGAAGTACATGATTATAAACACAACACACAGGAGGTTCTGCACATCTGGCCAAGCAGGATGAATTGTGTCACATTTTTCACTTGCTCCATAATCCAGTTTTATCTTTGGGTAATTGATATATCTGCAAAAGGCATGTGGATTGTAATGTTGATAGATCAATTTTGATTAAGTCAATAATATATCTCTTAGGTAATTTGTTTCTTTTAAGACTGATGGTAACACAAACAGACAAAACCTTAGACTTAAAGTACAACTGTATTTTAAATCATATACAGTATTGAATACATAACCCCCTTATACACACACACATGTACACAAGCACTGTTTATAGCTGTTTTCATGCAAGACACATTTCATGCAGTCATATATGGGTGAGGACTCTCCCATGTATGCCACAGGATTTTCTCACAAAGAAAAAGGATAATAAATATGAGGACTCTTAAGGACAAGCAGATCACTTGTAATGGATATACACATCCTGGGGCCTTGCCACCAAGCATAGACCACAGTTCACGTCGTAGACCACACTCTCTCCCACACAGTTCTGCATGGTATATGCTGATGTAAAATGGTCTACATCTGTCACCGCAACGCCACTCAGGACAATCCCTAAGTCCCGAAAAAGCCCCTGTTTTTCAACTACCCGTCCCCTCCCTGCCCCGAAAGCATCCAGTGGCCACCGGCTCCACCTCACTGTTATAATTTCTTCCATTGCTTGAATCACAATATGTCTACATCAGAATACCATTAAGTCCACTCTAGTCCTGCTCTTCCCCCAATCCTGAGGGGACTGGGAAGGTGACGTCCACTCCACCTCCAAGTGAGAGAGGGCTTATATCCCATGGATATGGTGGATGTACGCAAATGCACATATATGCATATATATTTATATATCATTTTACAAATATTGGTATGTATTGTGAAAAATTTGATTTTTACCCACAATAAAAAATAAAAAATAAAATAAATAAATAAAAGGACAAGCAGAGGCTTGAATTCATGAGTGTCTGCCTCCCTGTGTTTCCTTTCAAGCCATTCAGGCTGATGAGTCTAAATTTATCATCTCAATCTTTTTAGTTTTATCTTGTTTTAGGCTGACTATCAAACATCAGGTGAGTTCTATATAAAATTAGCGATGATGTAATCACATTTAAGACATAACTGAATTTGGTGAACTTGATGCTGCAGACCTCAATACATCATTGATCATTGAAACAGAACTGCATAAGAGTATCATAGGTTTCTTATCAAACAACTCTCCAAGAATGATGTCTTGAAGAGGATAAAAGAGTCAGCTTGATGTCATGCAATATTCATCAAATTTATTTGTAACTTTAGTACTTATTGTTTGGGGGAACTTTTGTCATAATAAACTTCATGGCATTTTGCAATTAAACACTCAATTTAAGGAAGTTATGAAACATTCTCTGGGCCTGTTCAGAAAGTAGATATTTCAATATTAGAACACAAAACCCCATAATTAATTGGTCAGAGCATGTAATTAAGGACAGGTAGAATATATTTACATTTTGTTTTCACTGATAAGTAGCTGTGTGATACTGTGTATGGGCCCTAGTTTTATTGAGCCCAAACTTTTTCATATATAATGTAGGAGAAATAACAAAGGGCATAGAGGAATTGATGAACATTACTATTTCTTATATCAAAGTTTGTATCCTAAAGGTAAAAATACAGTTTTCTACACATCTCCAAATGATTATTTAAAGATCCAAAAAGAGAAAAGCACATATCTTAATTCTTATGACTGAAATAATTCCTTATCATAATATTAAGAGAAAAATAAATGAACTATGAATGTATATAAATGAAATAAGTACTCACTGAAAGATGTTTAAAAAATCAACCAACCATATTCAGAAAACTTGCATGCAGAATTCAATATAGCAGGCAATAGAAAAATATTAGACTTAATAAATAAATTCAAAAGCATATTGGCATTTAAAGATACTCTTAAAGGTGATGAATATTAATAAGCTCAATTAGAAGCATGTAAGGTCAGATACTGAAAGGTCATTTATATAAACAATATTTTTTAACATATTATATTTGTTTCAGTTATGGTAATAGAATTTGTTCAGCCACTGGTAGGTATTTATTAAAACAATATAAATTTAACCTACTATATGTTAATAGGGTAAATAAAAACTAACAAGAAAGCATAGAACCTTATCACAATAAAACATGGAATACAGTTAATATCATAATTATAATAATAATATTTCATCAGTTGCAACAAATGTACCAGAGTAATGCATTGTGTTAATATAAGTGGTCATATTGGAAATTTGTATTTTCTGCATTATTTTTCTGTAAATGTACAATTTCTCTAATTAAAAAAAAGCAAAGAAAAACCCCTAAACTCAGGGAATTCTATTTTTGATATCAATACTACATAAAAGGGAATAAAAGCTAAAAAGAATTGTATGTATTAAAAGCTTAAAGCATCAACCTGCTCAAAAACAGAAAACAGCAATAAATTGTAATTGATTTCTAGATGGGAAAGACATGTTATACAAATATGCAATCATATAAAAAATAAAAAATATTGATGGAGTCATTGTACAGAATGACAGGGAACAAACCCAAAACATGTTTCCAATAGATGACATTAAACTTTTACTATAGAAATAGCATTTGCAAATAAAGAAAATGTTTATGCACACTCTTATAAAGAAGAGGCAAAAATAATGGAAAAATAATTATCATGAAAAACATTACACTTCTGAACTACCCTATATTTCATAAGCTCTCAAAGAAATGCAATTTAAAATGTGAAATATACTTTACTGGTAAATTAACAAAGATGAATATGACCTCTATTATCCATTGCTGGTGAGTGCATGTTGGTATTAAATATTCTGGAAATAAACATGACTTTTTATAATAAGACTTTGAAATTGGTTATGCTTCTTGGTCCCTTACTACTTACTCTTAGTACTCTAGTCTAAATAAGAAATATTGGCAAAGCCTATGCATACATATTGTATTTCACAATATTTTTTCATAATATTGAAAATGTAAAGACATTCATAATGTCTACAAAGATGAACAGTCAAATGCATGGTGATGTATAGTTATAAAATAGGTGGACAACAAAGATATTTGTAATAAATAATATTGTTGTGGAGAGGTGATTTTAGGGTAATAGTGAATGGAAAACTGCAAATATAAAATGGCACTTACAATCTCAATTGAATAAAATGACATCTATAATAGAAATGATTCTGAAAAGACACTAAAGACTAATAGTGTTTTTTTGAATTATGGAATATGGGCAAATTTTAGGTTCTTTTGTAAAATTAGTTTTGTGATCCTAGTTTATTATAAAGAGAATATATAGTCTTTATTATAAGGAAAATAATTTAATTAAAGATTTACTTTTTTCCTTTTATCTGGCTCCCTATATCAAGTGACTGCTTTCATGAGTATATAGTGTATGCTGGTCATTGTCCATAAAGATGTGATAATAGAATATATATTTAAATCTTACCTGCAAACTGAAGACCCTAGTGTCACCTTGATTAAAAAATATCAATAAAGAAGTCACTAGTATTCCCTAACTCTCTGATACATTAAGACAAGTAATAGGCTCAATCTATGTCAAGGCATCTTATCTATAGAAAACATTTTGCATGGACCTTCCAATTACTGACCCATCAATGACTTCTGCTTTTCAAATTGATCTATTTTTATCTTAAGCATAGTAATTCTTTCCCACAATTACTGATTCAGAAATGATTGCTTAGAGAAACTTCCTAGGTAAAGCAGAGTTCATGGGCAGAATTTATTTTTGCTCTATAAACTCACACCAAACTGTGAATGTGGTCCACAAGCATCCCAATTCTGATCATAATTTTTTTAAACAGAAAATTTCCAATCTTTTAAGCTGCAGTGGAAATTTGGCAGAGGAGCTTAAATTTTTTGATAGACATCTCTCCAAGAGTCTCCTTCATGTGCATTTGCTCTTTTGTTCTTTAGTGACTATATGAAATATAATACAGAGTCACTTGAGATTAGTTCAAACCATATTTAAAACTCTGGAAACAGAAAATTATGTTGAAACAGAAAATTTGTTGATGGTCAGGATTATGAACTCTACAGAAAATGCAGTTGTCATGGAGTAGCAGATGCCTATTTTCACCTATTTTAACACTTCTCTTAAGAAACTCTGTGCTCAGTCTAGAGTTAGTGCCTTTGGTCATTGAGATCATGCCTCCATATGCATTGGTAACACAGACTGCAGCATCTGTTATTTGCAGCTGCTTTTACTTATGTGTTGTTCCAGGCTCAGGAATCCCCAGAGTCTGTCTTTATCAACATTTTGAAGTGTGACTTCAGGTAAATTTTAAAATTGATATTACTTAAGGGTATCCCAAAGGATTAGAATCAGCAGCTTCAGCTAAGCTGGAAACCCAACCAGACCATTCTGTTCTCTCTTGTGGCTTTGGCATCTGCAATCATGGTGGGGATGAAATCCATTTAAGCTGGGCTAGCAGATTCTCAGTACCTTGGAATCTGGGACATAAGGCAAAGAATATTCTAATGTTAATAGTATGAGTCCATGAACTAATCAGAGCCTATAAAACAACCCTAAAAATACCTGTCTCAAAGAGTTAAAAAGAGGACTAAGCATGTGAAAAAGTCTAGATTGATGAAAAACTGCTATTCCAGTATTTATGCCCTGAGGATAGACACAAGCAGGCTAGAGATACCTGCTGTTTAATATTAAAAATCAGAATCTTTTACAAGTGTAAGAGCTTTGAATTACAAGTCTAACCTCCTGATGCTGTCTCTTCTACTTACTATATGCATATAGGACCATCCTGAGGTTATATGAGATAATGAATGAATTGTGTTTAGAATGTTGTCTCAGATAGAGTAAACGTTCATTGTTTGTTGTTGTCATCTTCTTTACAGAAAATGAGAGCTCATGGTGCTACTGACCAGTTTTATCACAATAATTGTACTAATTCATATAGGTACCTTGCTTTATTTTTCTCTGTATTTGGTGGGATTCCGGAAGAATGCTGACATTAGGGGAGAAGAAATGACAAGTTTTCTTGTAGTCAATAACCATCAATGATTCAAGACAATTCAAAAATCTTCTATGAGTGATCAATCTCTCCACTGAAATAGTTGACAGTGAAGTTGAGATTCCCTGGAAAGGTTATAGAAGTAAAAAGAAACATAAATATGATTTAAATTAACAAATAACAAGCACTTTCTAAGTATCAGTTACTGATTATATGACTATTATATTCTCATATAATTACATGTGGAGATATTAGTATTTACACTTTGAATATAAGGAAATTAATTGTTAACTCTGATCATTTGGGTAAGATCTTAATACTAATAATTAGTAATGCTTGCCTTCAAATCCATACTGATTTGATTTCTAAGTTTGAGATCTAATACATATTGTTATTGTACCTCAACGCATGTGGATGCTATCATGGTATCTCATCCACTGGATGTGATGTGAGAGAAATCCTGACTCAGACTGGCTCGTAGTTTTACTACCAGACAGGGAGTGTTCCTCAGACAAATCCCATATATGAAACTGATCAGGAAAGAGAAGATGGAGAAACTGGAACATCTTATAACTTCCTTTGCTATGTCTTGAAATATCTAGAGGAATTGCATAAGCTCCATCCAGAGAGCTTTGATTCTGGGAATTTCTTAGAGCCTACAAGGGGGAAGGAAGGTGTAAGTAGGAGTACAGATTTAGGAACAGGGACCTCCTCTACATGAATGGCATATGGTAAGATTCTAGAAAATTATACACATATCTAAATTTGCCAGGGTTGCTATAATAATGTCTCACAATGAGTTGCTTGACAAAAAGTATTTACTGCAAATCTATAATCTAGATATCAGCAAGGTCATAATCACCTTCAGAGTTTGTAGCATTGAAGCAATGGAAGCCCTCAGTCACATGACTCTTCCATTAGTAACCTCCTGCGGCTTTCTCTGACTCTGGCATATCTGATAGGTTCCAAGTTTCCTCACGTCATAAGGCCTCCAGTCATGGGAATTAAGACTTATCCTCATTGGTTTTGCCACACCTAAATAGTATGTTCAAAAATCCTGTTTACAAATGAGTACTCATCTTGACATATTTTAAGATACTATTTACAAATGGGTTCACTCTGAAAAGATCATGGTTTAAGATGAAGAGTGTGTCTTTCCTGGGGTACATTATTCAATCCCCACCACCACCAAAACTAAATTTGGATGATTCCCAATTCTTCCACCTACTAATTATATGACTCCATGCATATCATTTAACTTATCTGAGCCTGTAAATAAGTCTTAGATAAAATTAGGTAGTTGGAATGTATACAATAGATAACAATTGAAATCATCAATGTCTGTATTTATAGATAGAAAGTACTTGGAAAATATTTTTTAGTTGAATTAAAAGAAATGTTTTGACAGTAGATTTATCCACTACTACTTCATTATTGGTTATCATTTATTGAATCCTGAACTATCTGTGTGATCTTTGGCTACTTAATTTTCTGTGCCTCAGTTTCTTGTTCTGCAAAATAAAAAGTTGCAAAATATGGGAATGTTATAAGGATATAATAAATCACTAAAAGGGGGCTATATTATTAAGGCTGAATATGTTTTGGTATTGAAGAAAATTGATCATATTTAAATATCAGTGGGCAGAAACTACTACAGGTGGAGAGAAAAGAGAGAGCAAAAGAGAAAGACAGTAAAGATATAGGATAAGAATGGGGTAATCATTAGAGGCATGTTTGATGAGGCAGATAATGTTAATTCCTCACAGTTTTTTTTCAATCAGACTCTGTTTTGTTCTGGTGTCAAGTGATCATGAATTAAAGAGAAAGTTGAGTCCATTCTTAATCTAAAGTTGTAAATGTGAATTAAACATTAATTAGACGAAACCAATTAGGGTAATGCAATTCTTCTTTCCAGTTATGCCATAAGATAGGCAATTGATAAAATTTAGCCAATATAACAAGAGAAAAAAACTTTCAGAAGTCTTCTGGAAGATGCTCTTGTGTTCTTAAAAAGAGAGTCATGAGGAAGATTTTCCTCTTCTAAACAATGTCCTCTGAAAGGGATCCTGGAATTTTCACACACCAGTGATGGATAGACTTTTGAACTTGGAACCTTTTGAACTGACCCATCTAAAAATTCACACCATTTCAAAGATAATTGATTTCTTCTTACTGGATTTGATTTGAAACTGCTTTTATTACTGAAGGACATAACATTATTTCAAGACCTGTAATAACCATATAGTATGGATTATATCATAATCATTCTAGCAGGAAATAAACATAAGAGTTCCTTTAGTCAACAGAAATACAATTTCAATTGCCTGTTATATGGGACCCATTGCATAGATAAAAAGATGGCTTCTCCATCTTTGAAACCTGCAATACATCACTATGAGGAGTTATCTAACATTGTAGCTCAATAAACCTCCTCTGATATGTTACTGGAGAAAATGTAGCAAGAAGAATGTTTGCAGATGGTAGATCAGATTGCAGGGCCAACACTCAATCTGCAAAGGATGCCTGGGGTTTTACTGCCATTTTAAAATTGTTTTTTCATGATTCATTACTCATCCAATTGCTACAATTCTTTCTTCTAGAGTTGTAAGAAAGATGGATCTGCCAGTTTTTGCTAGTTTTTCAATATTCTGTAGGGAACGGAGCCCTGGAGCACTTCACTCCACTTTGTTGGTTGACCAGAAGTCCCTCTTTGTTTAAATTTGAGGAAATTCCAACTTATTTTCTATACTGGTTTCACCATTTTACATGCTCACCAGCATGGACAAAGGTTCCAATTTCTCCACAACCATGGCAATATTTGGATTACCAGAAGGGTGGAGGTTAAGGTAGCCAAGTGGCATGGTGGAATGACACAAGTGGACTTAGATATGCTTAACAGGCATGAGGTGAAAATCCAGTGGGCTGGATCTATGGGGCTTGATGTACACAGATCATTACCACCCTGGTTAGGAGTAAGTGCCAATGATTAAATGAAATACTATGTGTCAGCCACCTTGAATATCATTTCTGAATTCATAGCATGATCCCTTTAGGTTCAGCAAAAACCACTAGTCAAAATAGTACTTGATAGTCACATTGCCTTAGATTTCCTCCTAGCCCCACAAGGAAGCATAAGTTCTATGGCTAACACCTCCTGCTATAGGTGGGTTAATATTTCAGGGGAGGTGGAAAAGGAGGCAACGAAAATCTAACACAAAGTTCACTGGTTGCAAAGTCTACAAAAACATTCTATGTTGGACTTTTTTAGCTGGTCTGTGACAAGAGGGGGACATGGATGAAACCATTACACCAGATAGCTCTGCTCACTCTGCTTGGAGTAGGTGAAGTCCCAGTCATTTGCTGCAGTGAGTGTTGTTTCAAAAACTTCACTGTCAATATTGTTTGGAGCCATGGGACAGTAGGCCCTAACTGTCTCCATCTTCTTTTCTGAGGTGCAAGGTGAGTTTATGTTGTGGAAACTAAGGAAGAGGAGTAGACAAGAAGTGGTGGAGTCACTTAGGGTTAGGGTTAGGTATAGAATAAAGGGAAAGTCAGAGACACACCATCTACCATCCCTTGCTTATGCCCCCCCCCCCCGCTTCTTTGCTATAATGGGATGCTGTCTCAATATGTTTCCATTCCTCAGCCAGGGTAGAAGTTAAGTCTATTGGAATGGACTAAAAATACCTTAAATCCAGAAGCTGGGAATAAGCAGACCCAGTTGCTTGCCAGCACAACAACTCTGTAGAAAGATTGCTTGTACATGCTTTTTGCTCATGGGCAGGCCTCTGTCACCTGGGGGGTATAAATTGGCAGCTCTTGGTAAGAACAAGTATCTCTCATCTCAGATGGAAAGCCAGGTGTGCTGAGATGCCATCTTCTAACCGTGATCAGGTCTCACGGTTGGTCTCACTGGAGAACTGGCTATTATGTGATCTCTTCCCCTGCTCTTTTGGAAACTTTGTGCTGTGAACTAATAAAGTGGTCATTTGCTGAAAATTTCTGTTGTGATTGAGTCATGAGACCCCATATAGGAACTCACTGCATACACGACAATTGATCTATTTTCAAATTCACTGAGACATTTTTTTTTCCTGCCTGCTCAAATCTGTGGAATCCCTCTAGAGGATTTTTCATGTAAGTATTGTACTCTCCACTCCAAAATTTCTAATTGATTCCTTGTTTTAATATTTGCATCTTTGTTGATACTCCTTATTTTGGTAAGATATTCATCTAGTGCCCTTTGTTTCTTTGCTCATGTTTTCCTTTTGCACATTAAGCATAAATAGCACAGTTGAATTACTGTCCTTCTCTAGTTTTCTAATGTATCTTTGTGCTCAAGGAAAGTTTCTATATTTTTTTCCTGTGACTCAGCTATACTTTCTTGTCGCTTTGCATGTTTCATTCTTTTATTTTCAAATAGAAGGGGCAGAAGAGCCATGTGTAGGGAAACCACAACTAAGTGCAGCTCTGTTGAACAGGGGAGCATAAATTCCAATGTAGGGTCCACTGGCAGGGTGACAAACTTCTGGACTGTCTGCCCTGCCTCTAGAGTCTGGAGCCCTTCAATTTGAGGCAATATTTACTTTGGCAGTCAATGAGACCCTGCATAAAGCATAACCTCTAGGATGATGTCCTAACTCACTTTGAAGTGTTTTAGTCATATAAACTCATTTGAATTTACCCTTTCCCCCTTTTGGTCAGTCTTTTTCCAGTTGCATTGCTAGTTAGTGTTTGGTGGTAATTCCTTGTTCCAGGGAGGCTCATCCCTGGGAGTCATGTCCCACATTGTGGAGAAGGTATTACACTTATATGCTGAATTTGACTTAGAGAGACACCACATTTGAGCAACAAGGAGGGTCTCAGGAGGTAACTCTTAGGCACCTTATAATATTAGGCTAAGTTTCAATTTCAAAAGTAAGTGTTCATAAGTACAGTCATCAATATCAAGGGTCCACCAATGGTCCATTGTCCTTCAATAATCATTTCCCCTGGACTCCAAGGATTTTTGCTTTCTCATTAGAGAATGTGGCAGAGTTCCCCAGGATGGGAATTCAATATTCTTTCAGTTAGTGTGTGAATCTCCACCCACCATGACAATGCCCCATGAACACTTGAACACATTCATATGTCCTATAGGTATGCCCCAGGTGAACCTCTTCCCATGCATCCCCCATCACTGACACCTTGCACCAATGATCCTCCCCCCACAGCAGTAACTCTTCTGTGATCCAAAATTTCTTCAAAAATGAAGCCAAACAAAATAACCAAATAAAATTAATAAGAAAATGTAAAATGAAAATGATAGTTTTTAAAATATCATAAAATACAAAATAATTTTAAAAATTAGAAAAGCAAAAATCATTAAAAATATAAAATTAAAAATTTTGACATATCTTTCATCACTGCAAGATCTTTTGTCTTGTGTGTACAGTGTCACTTCCCTCCATCTATTTCCCCAATGTCTTACTTTCTTCATTCTGTCCTCAAAGAAACTTTAGGTCACAGAAAAGTCATGTGCAGAATATAGGGGATTCTCTTACACCCACCATCATCCCCCTTTTCCCCTCTCCCCCACCAATAACATTTTACATGTGGATGGTTCATTTGTTACAATTGATGCACAAATATTGAAACATTGCTATTAATCATGGTCAATTATTTCCAAGAGAACATACCCGACGTTGTGGTTTCAACTGCAAACCTGCAAATCCCCAGAGTTGAAGTGCTTCCTCCGCCAAACCTCTCCCCAGTTCCATGGACAGTCCAACCTATCCTCCCCAAATGTTTTAGAGCCATCCTTTGTGTCATTGTGCTATTCTCTGTTGCATCCCTGTTACATTTCCTCTACAACATTTTATATAGTATGGTTATCTGATTTATTTGTTTATTGTCCCTTTCTCTCAACTAGAACATAAATGCCATGTAAGTATGGAGTGGCCTCTTTTGTTCACTATTGTACCTACTGCCCATAAAGCAAATCAATGCTGACTAAATATTTACTGAACCTATGGTCATGATCTGCACTTTTAAGAATAATTGCAGTTGTTAAACAGCATTGTTAACTGGAATGCTTCTGAAATTGATGGCATTCCAAACTTAGTGATGTGGACTGAGAGTAACAATCTGAGCTTTAAAGCAAGAAAGATATTTACTTGGGATGTTAGAATTGCAACTTGGGTTAGTAACCTAAATTGTGTCCCAAGCTGGGGCTGTCAGGCAGATTTTGAAAGGAAAATGAGGAAGGAAAAAAAGAAACAAATGGAAAAGTGTGTTTGGTCAGCCATCTTAGAAATAGGTTTCATTATTTCAGAAAGAGAATAGTTTGGGTAGCTGCTTAGATTTTGCTTATAATAGGCAGTTTTGGGGCCTTAAGTGTGGTATAGACTCCATTTTAAGTTTCTTATTTTTAGAAAATAATTTTTTAAAAAGATACATAGATTACATAAATGTTACTTTAAAAATATAGGGGATTCCCATATGCCTCAGGCTCCACACCTCTCACATTTTCCCACATTAACAACATCCTTCATTAGTGTGGTACATTCATTGCAATTGATGAACAAATTTTGGAGCATTGCCACTAAGCATGGTTTATATTTTACATTGCAGTTTACACTCTCTCCCACACAGTTCTGTAGATTATAGCAAGATTAATAATGACCACTCAGGGTGACTCCCAAGTCCCCAAAATGCTCCCATATTTGTCCTTTTTGTCCCTCTCACTATCCTCAGAACCTCCAGTGGCCACTACCTCCACATTAATAATGTAAATTCTTCATTTGCTAGAATCACAAGTCTATGGTAGAATACCAATAAGTCTACTTGAGTTCATATTTCATTTCCCAATCCTGAGGATTCTGGGATGGTGATTTCTACTCCATACCTAATTGAGAGGGGGCTTCGATCCCATATAGCCAATGGATAGGACCCTCCTGCCCGCAGCTACAGACTCTCTCAGTTCTTTGCTATGGTGGTTGTCCATCATCTCTTCCCTGCCAATTGTCCTGGTTGAGTCCAATGAACTGGAGACCAGGCATTGCAACTCCACTGAGATTCAGGGTCCAGCTGGCACATGGAGAGCACAAATATTTAAGTCTTCTTGACATAACCCTACAAACTCTAGAACTAATTATAGGTTCAAATAGAACAGTAAGCATACACAAGGGTGGAGCCACTCTAGCCAGCTTCAGTAAATTCATTATTATCCTTTTGCTATTTTATAATATAAAGGTATCTATATAATGATTTAATAAACATAATTATCTGTTAATTCTTAACACTTGGTTACAACTCCTCCCTCTTCTGTTCATAAAATCCCCAATCTTGGAGATAATCTAGTCATCCAATCTTTCAGGTTTCTTCATGCTGGAAAGGGTCAAGGACATTAGTAGTCTCTACATTTTGACCTCTGGGCTCCATGGTTTGTCTGGCTTAGGAATAATTAAGAGACTTTGTGAAAAATAAACAATATGTAAATTGAGAATTATAGGTTTAAATAACCATGTTACATTCAGGAAATCATTTTGTAGCTTTTCTTAAATAGAGTTTTAGTATTGATTTGGGCTTTGACTACCGTGGGTATTTTTTCTTTTTCTTTTCTTTTTTTTGCACTACCTGGTTGAAGCCTGCATAAGAGTAACCTCGAGAATGACTTCTCAACTTATTTTGAAATCTCTTAGCCATTAAAACTTTATTGGGTCCTGTTTCTTTTTTCCCCTTTTGGCCCAATCCCAAGTTGTCAGGGAGGCTGACCCCTGGGAATTGTTAAATCCTGCACTGCCAGAAAAAAATCTGGAATTCAATTCCCACTTTGCCATGGGACAGAATTTCCAGGGATACCTACCCAATGGGGGTGGGGTGAGGACAAGTAGTGAGAGTTTGACTTAGAGAGGCAGGTCACATTTGAGTAACAAAGAGGTTCTCTAAAGGTGACTCTCAGGCATTAATTATTGGGTTTAGCTTCATTATTACAGAATAAGTTTCATGAATGCAAGCTTCAAGATAGATCAAGAGTTCAGTTTACTAGCATGTTTCTTTTGCAAAGGTTTACCTTGCAGAGTTCTACTGTTTCAATAAATTGAGAGCTTCTATTGTTTGAGAGAGTAGTAGGAATTTCCCAGGTGAAGAAGTTTAATATTTCTACATTTTTCCCTGTCCTTAAGGGGACTTAGCAAATACTTTTATATCTTATGCCCAAAACACATTGAAATGCATCAGGGTATTACAACACCTTTGTACAGAATATCACAATCTCATTCACTCTTTTAGGTTCCATGTTAGCTATGCTGTTTAAATAAGCTGACTAGTCAAGTTAAATTAGATAGTGCTCCACAGAAATTTAGAACATTTTCTTGACAAAATAAATTTCTTCTTTCTGGTCCCATAGTACTCAAAGTATTAAAGTACTGATATTATTACCTTTTTTCCTTGTATCCTCATTCTCCTTTCTCTTTAGATTACCCCTATTTACCTTTTAATTGAATTCTGATTCTTTTAGCTTCTTTAATTAGGGAGGTCCTTTAGAAATACCACTGCTTTTCCAGCACCTTTAGAACTGGTAAATGTTAGCTCTGAATTCCAGGTGTCTGGAATTCTAAGGAGCTATTAGGTTATACCCCAAAAGTAAAGCATCTAAGGATTTGGAACGAACCAGTAGAGATCAGAGCTCAGGTATAAATATGACTGCTACAAGATGTTACAATCTAGACCCTAATTTCCTTATGAGCAATTTAAGCAATGCTGTTTGTAGAAATCATTAACTGCAGACCATAGTAAGAGTTTTGTTTCGCTTTACTTTTACACTTTTACCTAGATTGTTAATCAACAGGAAAAACATAACTTATAAACTCTTGCCTTGCTTTTCCTTTAAAGTCCCTTTTTGTTGAAGGTGGGCTAACTGCTTGCTTTTACAGAAGCATCAGAGCCAAATAGTGTAAAGAGATTTTAGTTGTTTTCATAGCATCACATTTTTCTAAGAATGACTAAAACTATATCCAACAATACGATCATGCATATCAGTATTAGGACAGAATAGACAGTGAGAATTTTAAAAGTCTTTAAGAATTTTATATAAGCCCCAAATTATAATTAGATTGCACATTTAATTTTTCCTTCATGTCTTCTGTTTTAGAAAGATACTGCTCACCACAAAGAAAGTTCAGTATTACTGGAAGAAAACTATTTTTCTAGAAAATTTTATGAGAACATAAGGTTCCCAAATGGAATCAAGATTATCTTTCTATTACCATTGTTATCACTTAATATACTTACACACTTATTGGAACATTAATATCTTGAATCTAAGAATATATTACTTTCAACCATGAGGGTGATTCCTTAAAATGTCAGAGTGGTAAATGTAATATGGATCTTTGCAAATATTCACTGATTGCCCTTAACTTTAACAAAAAAAGTCAATCTTTAATTTTGCATCAGTACACTATTTGGTAAACAAATCCTAGTTAGCATAGATCATAATAGATTAAGGTGGCATCTGAAAGGTTTCTCTGCTTTGAAGTTATTTTTTGTTGCCAAATCAGTTCATAGATTTTTATTTAATAATGGCTTCCTGAATATTCAAATCCCTCAGTTTAGAATATGCTTTTACAACTTCCAACAACTTGTAATTTCCTATAACCTCTTTTTAAACATTTATAACCATATAGATGAGTTACTTCACCTTAAGACAAAATTTTCCCTTAAAATAAGCTTATTAGATTACAGTCAGCAACAGATGAAATTTATTTTTATGAGCCCTCTACAACTTTTAGTATCCATTCAAGTCGTGTCTTATATTCCTCATTCTGTTCTGTGAAAAATTAGTCATTTCACTTTAGGCAGAACAGTTAATTTTAAAAGATGTTTGTAATAATTTCTCTAGGCAAAAACACTATTTTGTCATCTAAAAGATTCAGCAAACGTAATGTTAACTTATTAATATCAGTATAAACCCTCGGAGATTAAACCCAAGTAAATTGAGTTAAAATAATGGTATTTTATGTAAGGAATGTTTTCTTCTTCTTTTTCTTTTCCTTCATAGGAGGTAAAAACTGCTTTGTTTTTATAATACCTTAAAATTATAAATAACCTCAGAAGCATATTGTCAGGCTCTGGAGAATATATTATAATTGTTTTATTTGTTTCAATCATAAATTTAGAGAAACGTTTTCATACCCTTCAAGGACTTTACTTACTGAAATTTGGCAATTGGATTGTTATCTCATCCCACGGCTGTTAGAAAAGCTTAAACTGGGAATTACAGGGCAAACTGTGCAAACCAGGGTTTATTCTGAAACATTTCCTCTGTACCTATTACTTTTAATTTCCAGGTCTAGTAGACAGAATTCTGAGCTAAACTCATCTCATCTTATCACACCTAGCCTTTCCCCAATGGTGCTCTGAAGGAGAAGGACAAGGGAGCAGGGTAGGTCAAAGAACTTAAGAAATGAAACCTTTTTTTTTCTTCCAGTAGTTTCTATATTCAGATTTTCGAGGTTCTTGGCTACATGGCATAAAGGAATTTAAGTATGCACCACATTTTAAGCAAGCAAGTAAATGGTTTATTGTAAATCAAAAGAAAGAAAAAGTATACACCCAAGATGGTACATGCATGCTCAAAGGTGAGACTCATGCTAGGGCTGGGGCTGTGGCCTTTTTAAGGCTGGCATGGCCCCTTCCTCCATGTCCATGAAGATGTGAATTGCAACATTCTCATTGGTTCTGAGTATGCAGAAGAAGGATTGGAAACAAAACATTTTCATTGATTCTGAGTGTCTGCTGGCCTGAGTGAGGGTCAGAGACAAGAATAACGGCTTCTCATTTTCTATTGTCTTCAGGTATTCGGCCTTGGGCAGTTGACTCCTCTCTTGTCTGGTGGACTTTCCACTGTCTGGCACAGGTAAAGATGGGCATCACCTAGCAGGATTTTACACAAAACAGACTGCTTTCTTCCTATCACCCTAAGGCACTCTTTTGACCCTCAGGTCCCTGTGCTAGCCTGCTATATATATATATGGGGGGTGCTTGTTTAATTTTTAGCAATTTGAATAGAACTCTTTTAAGAATTTTCATTTGATAATTTGATATTATCATCCAGAAGTATGAAAATATATATTGAACAAATAGACAGATGCAAATAAATAGGCACACAAACAAATATAACTCACTAATTTTCCTCATAAATCTTACTCTTTTGGTATGGTTGTCTTACTTTTACATATATGTATAAGCTATCTGGGTATTGTTTGGTTAATAGATTTTTTTTTAGCAAGGAAGGAATATTTAGGAAACTATGCTTTAAGTACTTGGTTTCAATTCAGTAGCAAGTCTCCCCTTCCCCCAGGCCCTTTCATTCCAGGTTTTTGTCTGTTATGAGATTAGAGAAATAGAAAACTAAGGGTTAACTTGTGCAGAATTGGTAAAAACATTCCATATCAATGTTAACCCTGATTTGTTTCTGTCTTTATTTTATGTCATTTCCAAAAGGTGTTGTAAATTGAATTATTAGTGTATGGTCTTTGAACCTCTCTTCTCTCACTTCGCATAATGCATTTGAGATTTGTCCATGTTGTTGTGTGTATCAATAGTTCATTCCTTTTGACTACTGAGTAGTACACAATTTATGGATGTGTTACAATTTCTTTACTCATTTTCCAACTAAGAGATATTTAGATTGTTTCCAGATATTAGAAATCACCAATAGAACTTAGAATAAACTTTCAGAAACAGTCTTTTTGCATGTGAACATAGTTTTTCCTTATGCTTCGGTGAATACCCAGGAGTGGAATAGCTGATTTGTTTAGTAAATATAGATGTGACTTCTTGTATATCTGCCATCCTGCCAAAGTGTAGCATTCTGCTTTGCCATGAGTAACAAATGATATTTCCTATGCCTCTGCATATTTGTCAGCACTTGCTATTGTCAATTTTTAAATAAAATCTTTAATAACTATGCAATGATATGTTGTGGATTTACTTTCTTTTTCTGTACAACTAAATATGTTGAACATCTTTTAGCTGGCATACAATATGGCAATTATATGTCTTCTTTGGTAAAGTATACATTCAAATCTTTTGCCACTTGTATATTGAATTTTTAAATTTATTATTGAAAACTGTGAATTCTTTATATATTGTAAAAACAAATCCTTTATTAGTTATATCATTTGCAAATATTTTCTCATTTTCTGTTCTTTGTGTTTTTCTTTTCCTTCTGATGAAGTCCAATTTATCCATGTTTTTCTTTAGTTTGTCATGCTTTTGATGTTATATGTAGGATAATTTGCCTAATGCAAAGTCTCAGAGTCTTTTTTTGGATGTTCCCTACTAGTATTTTATAGTTTCAGATTTAACATTTGGGTTAATTATTGATTTGAGGTCAAGGTTTGTTCATGGTTTAAAGTATTAACCAAAGTTCAAATTTGCAAATATATTTCCAATTATTGAAACTCCATTTTAGAAATGACTATCATTTCTCCATTGAAATGATTCTGCACCTTTGTCAAATATAAATTTCCCACTTAAATATGGATTTGTTTCTGGACTATATATTTCCCATATCTATATGTTTATTCTTTCTCTAATACAATACTTTATAGTAAATCTAGAAATTATGTATAGTAAGTACTTAACTTTGTAGTTTTTCAAAATTATTTTGGCTATAAAATATTTTTCTTCCTTTTCATACCAGTTCTAGAATAAGCTAGTCAATTTCTACAAATACAATTTTTTGGAATTTTTCTTAGAACTTCTTTGAATAAATGACTCAGTTTGTGGAGATTTGAGATATTAATAATGTCTTCCCATCATGCATATGGTATATCTCTCCACATATTTATATCTCCTTTGACTTTTTTCATTGGCATTTTTTAGTTTTCAGCATACTACAGAACAGGTTAGATTTATACCTAAGGATTTCATGATTTTTATTGCTACATTCAATGGTAATTTTTAAAAAGTCAATATCAACATGTAATTTTGAGTATAATATAGATATACCATTAATTTTAACCTTTTCTTCTATAACCTTACAGAATCACTCATTAGTTATTGTAGCTGTTTTTGAATATTCTTTGTGATTTCCTCAAGACATAATTATTTCATCTGTGAATAAATTTCATTCCTACTATCCAATATTATTCTTTGAGTTTGTTTTCTTGCTTGATTGCACCAGATAGGAGGACCTCAAACTTGTGATAAATAAGAGTTTTAGTAACAGGCATCTTCTTTGTTCATGATCTTAGGAAGAAAATATGCATATTTTCATATAATTATGGAAATGCCCTGTACATTACAGAGAAAGTTGTCTTCTATGCATAGGAGCTAGAACTAACTAATATTTCTTATGAGACAGGAAGAAGTTGTATGAAAAACACATGTGGACCTATGAAAATTAACTAGGATACCTTGCACATGTTTTAACATTTAGTTTGGAAGGCATACAGAGTAAAAAAGGCTTGTAAATATAATTACTGATGAGTAGTTTTGAAGATAAGAGTATGATTTTGTGGTGTTTCTAATATTCCTCACCAGTCACGGAGAGGATTCTTCTGAAAAGAAAGAAAGTTTTGTGGGTTAAGAGTAATAAGAAATGGATACAAATTGGAACACATGCTGAGAAGAATGTTTAGAAGACCTATTATCTAGAATAACCAGAAAACTTGCTTGAGAAGCATTGAAGACCTATCTTACATTGAACTCTATAATTGTGGTTAAACCTCTCTGGTATACAAATATATAATTTTCATAAGCATTGCTTTATATCTTAGACAAAGGGGAAAAGAGGTGGTATATAAATTTATGGTTTATGTACTTCAATTAGTGTAGTGTGTCATGCTGAAGCAGAAAAGGCTTGATTTGACTTTATCGTAAGGATTGTTAGATATCCATTTTACACTATTTGAGAATCTAGAAAATTTCAAAAGTTATGCTATCTGTTCTCTTCTAAATTTATAAATCTGTGTGAAGATAAAGATAGTCAATGCATTCATCAGGATAAGCAATGATTTGCTTTTGAAACAAGAGAATCCTTAAATGTCTGTGTCTTAACATGTGCCAGTTTCCTGTTCACACAAAATCCACTCAGAGTTTGGGGATCATGTAGGGCATTTGATTATGTGTAGATTCTCACTAATCCAGGTTTCTTCCTCTGAGTAGTCCTGTCATATTAAGTCAATTCTTTTAGAGTTGCTGCAGTGGAAAACAAGAAAGATGGATACCAGCATACTGGTTCCTAAATACTGTAGCCTAAGTGTCATACATGTAACTTGAAAGCATGCCACAGGGACCTTTGTAAATACAAGGGGGCTGAAAGTATGGTCGGAGTATAGGGATATTTGGTGATCATAAATGGATTCGATATACTTGAGAAAAACTGATCTCCCATTTGAAATATTATTTACTAACTGTTGCATATTAATATGCATGTAATATGCATATCATGAGATACAGGCCTGGCTATGGTGTAATTTGGGGTAATTCAGTTCCTGCAAAGATAAAAGTAAAATCACAAAGTTTTTCAAGATATCTGCCCTGCCTTAATCTGGGTCTTCTACTTTTATCTGTATTCTTCCTTTTAGTACTGCTGTTTAAGTGACTACATCTCAAATGTTATGCAGTTATTTGGCAATTTTCCATTCAAATTTGAATGTGCAGGCTTTATGCCTTGATGACTCAGAGATCATAAACTCTCTCTTTTCTCCTAGATACTTTGCTCCTGTGGTAGTTTGAGACTGTATGTACTCTAGAATATATTGTTCTTAAATCTGTTCCATTTCTATTGGTATAAACCTATTGGGGGTGGCGCCTTTTGATTATGTTAGTTCAGTTAAGGTCTTATTGAGTACTTGAATTAAGGCAAGGGACCAGGGTGGGTCTTAATCCTCTTACTGGAGTCTTTAATAAAAAGGATAAATTCAAGGAGAGAAAGCCACAGCAGCACAGAGAAAACCAGAGAGGCCACACACTGAAAGCAATGAAACTGAGAAGGGAAGGGAGAGATGCCATAATTTGCTTTGCCATGGATTCAGTATCACCAGCAGCTTATTTTCAGGAAGAGAGCTTCACCTGATGATGCTTTGATTTGGACATTTTCATGTTCACAGATTTGTAAGCTTGTAAACTAATAAATCCCTAATGTAAAATCCAACCTATTTTTGGTATATTACTTTCAGCAACCCAGCAGACTAAAACATCTCCTATTAGCAAAGGCTCAAATATATCCAATAACAGCTATTTTGGAGGATAAGTAGTTTATGGATGTTTTTGACATAGACTATGCTCCACATGTATATTCTACCTGGATATAAAATGTGCAAGGTTGCTCTATAGATGTACATGGAAGAATTTAATATCCTTTGGCGTTAGGCAGTAAAAATAATTTATTCTGGTCAGAGTCAAAGTAACAAACTATATGGACCTCATGAGTTATGTAAGACAAACCAGCATTAATGTTATAATGGCTACTACCTTTAAAACTTTCTCTTTCCTGCAAATCCATTCGTTTGTGTTAATGTCTTTCTACCACAAAAATAACTCTACCCTGACTGCAGCAGCTGGGATTAAAATGATGCCTATTCAACAAAATCTTAGCTACAAAACTTTTCATGTATTTTATGTACTTGGCTAATTGTTACATAATGTATTTATTTATTTATTTTTATTTTTTTTTATTTTTTTATTATGGGTAAAAATCAAAATTCTCACAATACATACAAATATTTGTAAAATGATATATAAATATATATGCATATATGTGTATTTGCTTACAAAAATGTTATTTATATATATATATATACATATATTTTAAGAGGTGCTTAGATTACCTAAAGTATTACACGGAACCCACTGGGATTCCCATGTTGCCCACCTCCCACACCTCCCACCACATCCCACACAAACATCTCCCACAGTGTGGCCCACCAACCTCAATGAACTTACACATCCTGGAGCCTTGCCACCAACCATAGACCACAGTTCACACTGTAGACCACTCTCTCTCCCACTCAGTTCTGAGTGGTGTGTGCTGATTTAAAAGATTACAGATAATTTTTCTTTAGAATGTATAAAGGCAAGGCTTTTCCAAATATGCCATCTTAAGTCAATTAGCAATATCACATAAATTAATAATTTGTATATGCAAAGATATTTTAATTGTAATGTTTTAATTACATATTGATATTTTATGAAAGGCAAACCATTTAAGATTAAAGAAAACAAACCAAAAAAATATAATTAAATATACATATTCTGAATGCAAGATCATTATCTTGTGCTCTAGACACACTTGTTCCTTAAATTTTTTTTTTTTTTTTAAGATTTTATTTATTTATTCATTTATCCCCCCCTTGCTGCTTGTGCTCGCTGGGTCAGCTAACCACGCCGTGCGGGCGGGCTTGCCTTCACCAGGAGGCCCCGGGAACCGAACCCGGGGCCTCCCATATGGTAAACGGGAGCCCTACTGGTTGAGCCACAGCCACTTCCCATCCTTAAATATTTTTAAACAGAATTTGTTTTATCTGGTTTATAAACATGAGTTGTTACCCAAGATCACTTTTGACTCCAGAGCTTCCTCATGGCATTTTTCACCTCTGCATTTCTGAGGATGTAGATTAAAGGATTTAACATGGATGTTACTATATTAAAAAAATACAGCCACTGATTTATCCATGGGGAAGGTGGTCAAGGGCCAAAGCTATACTAAAATATGGGGTATAAAGAATAAGATAGCCACAGTAATATGTGAAGCACAGGTGGAAAGAGCCATTTACCATGCTTCAGAACTGTGATCCTTTAGGGAGCAAAGGACGATATAGGAGGTAATAAGAATTGAAAAACTGAGAATACACAGGAATCACTGTTGGCTGCAGCAAAAGGTCCAGAGATGTGTATGTCAGTGCAGGAGAGCTTCAGCAGAAGGTAAAGATCACACATGAAATGGTCAATGACATTAGGGCCACAGAAAGGTAATCACACAATGAAAAGAATTTGAATCAGGGAATGAATAAATCCCCCAGCCCAGGCTATAATTACCAGGAGGCCACACACCTGCCAGTTCATTGTGATCATGTAGTGGAGGGAACTGTAGATGGCCATGTTGTGGTCATAGGCCATTGCTGTGAGCAGCAGGATCTTAACTCCCCCAAGGAAATGCATAGCAAATACCTGAGGAAAATACCCACCAAAGGAGATAGTTTTCTTCTCAGCAAGTAAGTCAAAGATCATTTTTGTGCCTGTGGTAGAAGAGAAGGAGCAATCTTGAAAGGACAAGAAAAACAGAAAGTAATACATAGGGGATTCCAGGGCTGGGCTGATGGCAATGGTGACTACTATGAGGTTACCTGCCAAGGTGATTCAATACATGATTGTAAACACAACGAACAAGAGTGTCTGCAAATTCTGATTCTGTATCAGGCCCAGCAGGATAAAATCTGTCACGTTGTTTACTTGATCCATGATCAAATGGTTTTCCACATGAATAATTGATTTATCTGCAAAAAAGTCATCATGGCAGAACAATTTTGATCAAGAAAATAATATATCTTTCAGATAATTTGTTTCTTGTAAGATTTATGGAAACCCCAAGCTGAAATGCCACAGACTTAAAATTTGGTTCTATTTTTAATTAGATACAGTGTGAATTCATAGCCCTCTTCTACACCCACACCCACACATGCAAAACACTGTTTTATGACTTCATTTCAGGCACATTTCCTGCAATCATATATGGCTGGATCTTTCCCAATTACTGCCACAGTATTTTCTTACATAAAAATCAGTAATAAAAAGGGGGCTTTTAATTATAAGCAGAGGCTTGAATTCATGAGTGTGTACCTCCCCATGTTTCTTTCCTAGTCATTCATGGTTAAGCGGAATAAGCTGCAGATAATTATTAGGTTTAACATGTTTCCGGGTGACTAGCAAATATCAGGTAAGTTCTGTTTGAAAATAAGGATCATGTAGTCACATTTTCAACTTAACTTAACTGGGTGAATAATTGAGGCTGCAGAAACACACACTATGGTAGTTAGATTTATGAGCTCATGGTTTATTGAATCAGAATTTATAGGAACATCATGGATTACTTATCAAGCACCTCTGTACGGATGATATCCTAAAAGGAAAAAAAAAAAAATTTGATGCCATGTAATATTTCTCAAATTTATTAGTAACTTAAAAATTTACTGTTTAGAGATCTCCTGACAAAATCAGTATCAGGGGTCCTTTGCAATTCAACAGTCCATTTAAAGAAGATTATGAAACATCCTCTGAAGCTGTTTGCCTGTTCAGAAAACAGATATCTTAATATGCAGACATAAAAGCACTGTAAGTGATTGGTCAAAGCATGTTCTCTAGGATAGACAGACTATATTTATACTTTGTTTTTACTGATAAGTAGCCAAGTGATGTTGTATATGTGACATAGTCTTACTGAGCTCCAAATTTTTCATATATTTTGTGAGAAAAATAACAAAAGTCATAGAAGAATTGAAGAACATCATTATTACTTATGTCAAAGTTTGTATCCTAAAAGTAAAAATAGTCTTTCACACACTTCTGAATTATTTTTAAATGAGCCAAAATAAGAAAAACCTATATCATAAATGTTATGCCTGAAATATTTCCTTTTTATAATATTAAGAGTAAACTAAATGGACTATGTGTGAATATAAATTAAATATGTGCTCATTGCAAGATGTTTGAAAAGAAATTTAAATGTATTAGGAAAAATTTGAATGCAGAAATCAATTACATCAGGCAATCAAAAAATGTTAGACGATAAATAAATTCAAAGGACTATTATCTTTTCAAACTGATGAATGCACATAAATTAAGAAGCAGGTAAAGACAAATCACAAAGGACATAAGAAAAATAATATTTAATGAATATTAGATATACTTTAGTCAGATACTAAAAGTTTGTTCAACTACTGGTAGATATTTAAAATGAAGTAAGCATAGCCTGTATATATGTAAGTAGAATAAAAATTAATAAGAATTATAAGTCTATATCGCAAAAACTAGAAAATCCTAAGGTAAACCATGTTTAATTGTATAATATATAATTGTATTAAAGTATCATTGTAATAATAAATCATCACTTGCAACAACAGTACCACACTAGTAAAAAGGTTCAATAATAGAGGAGTTATAGTTGAGCTGTGTACTTTTTGCATGATTAAGTAAACTTACATATTCTCTAATTTTAAAAAAGAAAAAAGAAACCCCCAAAACCAAAGTAAGTCCTCTCTTAATGACATAACCAAATGAAGGAGTAAGAAAAGAAATGCATGTACTTAAAGTATCAATCTGCTCAAAAATAGAAAAACCAAGAGATAAATATGTAACTGTATACAAAGTGAAGTGGTTTAAAACATAGCACAAAACTGATGGACTCAACTTCAGAAAGATGGAACAAACTCAAAACATGTTTGCAATAAATGTGACAGGCAACTATGTTATAGAAATAGCATTTGTAAATAAAGAAAATCTCTATGAACACTATTATAAGGAAAAGGTAAAAATAATGGAAAGAAAATTCTCCTGAAAACAGTTAGACATCTGAAATACCCTCTATTTCATAAGCTCTCAAAGAAAGTCAATTTAAATTGAGAAATACTTTTTCATGGGCAAATTAACAAAGTTTTATGCGAATATTCTCACTGTCCTGATTCTGTGATAATCAGGGTGGGCTAAACATTCGCTATATTAGAAACCATGCATGTGTCCCCAGACCTCGTTTTCCTCCCTAGGTCTGGTTTTTAGAATGCTGGTGATAAACTAAGCCTGATTTATTATATGTCCATCCTGTATGGGAAAAGACTGTAACTCTAGGTATCTCTGGTCAACCTTAAGAGATATAGCAGGGGGCTATATCTGGTTGGCGTCCATCTCCCATATGGAGGGACCTGGGTTCGATCCCTGGGACCTCCTGGTAAAAATTTTAAAAATATATAGAAGGTGCGTGGGCCGCCAGGCCCTGTGCGCGGGCGCACCACCAGTTCCCGCGAGCCACACAGCAAGATGATGACATAATAGGAGAGTGACACAAGGGAGAGGCAAGATGAGACGCACCGAAAAACCAGCAACTAAGGTTGCGCGGGCAGGATGCCTCTCTCCTACATCAGAGATTCCAAGGATTGAATCCCAGTGAAGACAGGAGGAGAAGGATGAGAAGAGAGGGCAGAAAATGGACACAGAGTTGCCCAGCGAATGGACACAGAAACAGCAAAAATGGGGGGGAGGGAGAAGGGGTGTAAAAATGGATAAAAGTAAATAAATAAATAAATCCTTAAAAAAGAAAATAAATAAATAAATAAATAAAGAAGTTGCAAAAAAAAAAAATTAACAAAGTTTTACCAGAGTTCTGTTATTCAGTGCTGGTGACTATGTGTTGGTATTAAATATTCTGGAAATCAACACATCTTTATATAAAAAGGACTTCAATATTGGTTATATTCCTTGGACCAGTACTCCTTTCTGTTAGGAATCTAGCCTAAATAAAAAATATTGTCAAAGCTTGTGTGAATATATTGTATATCACATTTTTTTCATACTATTGAAAGTGTGAAGAAAACCCAAAAGTCAGATAAATGACTTTTGATATATAGTTATGAAATATCAGGTGCACATCAAAGTGATTTGTAAGAATTTCATGTGCACCTGATATTTCATAACTATACAACATAATTCCATATTCCAAATCAATAAGTGATTTGTAAGAAGAATTATTGATTTGGAAAGTTTGATGTTAGGATAATATTGAGTGGAAAAATACAAATATAAAATTGTGTTATATTATGATCTATATTATCTAAAATGACATATATAATAGAACTGTCTCTAAAAAAAGATTTAAAGTCTAATAGTATTTATTTGATTTATGGATTATGGACAAGAACAATTAGCCTGATAGTCTACAGCTGACCTTGTTAAGAGAACAGAGAAGCTGAGCCTGGGAAGAAATGAACCCTGGGGAGGGATATGAGCCTTATGCCAGCCTACAGCTGAGATCATAAGAAACTGGGACCACAGAGTCTTATGAGGAAGAAGGAAGGGTGAATCCTCACAGACATCACCTATCATCTTGCTTCAACAAGTGGCAAATGACTTTGGGTAAGAAAGTACTTCCTATGGTAGCTTGAGTTGGACTCTTTATGGCCTTGTGACTGTAAGCTTCTACCCCAAATAAATACCATTTATAAAAGCCAACAGAGTTCTGGTACCTTGCATTAGCACCCCTTTGGCTGACATATACATCAGCCTTATTTCAAAGAAAGCTGGTGGAGGCAATAAAAATACCCTCTTGGTAGATCCTTTACTCTAGAGAAGGATAGATTCTCCTAGCAACTCCAGTCTGCCTCAGAAATCCATAGAAAGCTGCAGAAACTCCCTGTCCCCCCAAACTTCCATTAACTCCCTTTTAGAAACAGCCTTCTCAGTTTTCAAAAATCAAGACCACACCACCAAGATGGAGAAGGTATGAAGGGGTGGGTGCAGGGTTGGGAGAGGCTTACCTTTTAACAGCCATCTTTAAAGGCACTGGTCACTTCAGGGTCACCCAAATCCAGGCCTCACATCAGCAGGAACCTGGGCCCAAGATGCCTCACCATGTGGACCACTGGGGCCTTGCCCCAGAGCAGGATAGAAGGGGCCTGAAGCCATGTGAACCATCAACCAGGAGGCCTTTGGTGTATCAGGTAAGATTGTGAATTTCCTAATTAACATGGGAGAGAATTACTTGGTCCTAGCCTGCACTCAAGACCTCTTCTAGCTTTTGTTGTGCCTAAAGAGGGGAGTGAATGGGAAATTAGGATCTAGGCCAGTTACTAAAGCTTTCCCCTGTAGAATTAGGAACCTTCTCAAGTACCATCAATTAAGATTAAAAGTTTCCTATTTCTGGCTTCCTGTCTATTCCCTTATAACACTCCAATCCTTCCAATGAAAAAGCCTTCTCAGGGCTTTACCACTTGCTGGAAGGTAACTAAAGGGATGCAGTCCCAGAACAGCCCAAATTAGTGTCATATCAGGGGTAGGGCTTCTCTGGACCCCTTAGTTCTGTACTTAGCGGCTGCCCAGGGATTTCCCTGGAAAAATGAAGCTGGAGGGTCCTTCATGAGGTTTCTGCCATGGATGGGCACTGGGAGCTTTACATTTAGGTGATACTAAAGGCAAGTCTTTCCCTAAGCTAAGCTAAATATGTAAAATTCTCTCTTCTCTTCAAATCTGTGCTTAGTTCTTGTATTTAACATTTAAATCTGTATTTAACTTTGTTAATCTGCTTGTGCATAGGAACTCATAAATCAGATTTGGGGTTTGCCTGTTACAAATTGAATAATGGTGAAAAGTAACCTAAAAATGAGTCTTTAAACATCAATACTGTCTTTCAATTGGATTTGATGTATAATTCACAAGTGGAATTGGTTCAGCTGCTGGAAAAGCAGAAAAACTCAGCAAAATTGTTACTAATAAAATTGTTTTAGTTGCTTAGTTAATTTTTAAAAAGTGCCCAATTTTTTTGTTTGTTTATTTTTTGTTTGTTTTTTATTTTTTTAAGTTATTGAAGTATATCACACATACATAAACATACATAAACAATAAGTGTATAGTGATAGTTGTGAACTTAAAAACAAACATAGCATAACAGCATACAGGGACATCGTACCTCATCCTACCAAAAATACCTTGCATTGTTGTGAAACATTTTTAAATAATGATTAAAGAGCATACTACCAAAATATTACTACCAACCAAAGTAACTTACATCTGGTGTATTTTTCTCTCAACCCACCCTATTATTGTTATTATTATTATTATATCATTTGTATATGAACATACATAAACAATAAGTGTATAATAAAAGTTGTGAACTTACAAAGCAAATAGTCATAACGTCATACAGGAGTCCCATACATCAATCCACCACCACCTTGCATTGTTGTGAGACATTTGTTACAAATTATGAAAGAATATCATCAAAATCTTACTATTAAGTATAGTCCCTATCCTACACCTGGTGTATTTTCCCCCAACCCATATCAATACCATTCTTTAAATATATTTTTATGACAGAAGTTGTTAAACTTACAAACCAATCATGCACATGTGCAGAACTCCCATACAACACCCCTCTATCAACACACCACACTGTGGTGGAACATTTGTTATAGATTATGAGATAATATCATCAGACTATTACCAGGCCCATAGTGTACATTTGGCAGACTTTTTCCATACTCTGCCATTATCAACACAGAACATCTTTGGCTTAGATGCATGAATATTACATTGTCACTATTAACCACAGTCCATAGATCACTCCAGTTGTATTTTTCCCACACTTCTTCACATTCCTACCACCCTGCAATAGTGATGTACATCTGATCTAGCTCACAAAGGACACCCTTGCATTTGTACCATCAACCACAATTCTCATCCACCTCTGGGTTTACTGTGCTATTCAGTACCTAGATTATTCTCTAGCTTTCTTTCAATTGGCATTAACATCCATAGACTTCCCTTTTCTGCCACATTCCCATTTATAAGTCAGCTGTTACTCACTATAATGTGTTACCACCAACTATATATATTTCCACACTTTTACAATAAAGTTAATTAAAACTTCTACATACATTAAATACCAGTAGTCCATCTTTTATCTCCTTTATGAATCCACCACCTACCAACAGGTGTTGGAGATATTTTCCTACATTTTCTTGCAGATGCTTTATGGTTCTTGCTTTTATACTTAGTTTTTTTTTTTAATCCATTTTGAGTTAATTTTTTATAAGGTGTGAGACAGGGGTCCTCTTTCCTTCTTCTGGCTATGGATATCAAATTCTCTCAGCACCATTTGTTGAATGGACTGTTCTGTCTGCACTGGGTGGGTTTGACAGGCTTGTCAATTATCACTTGACCATAGAAGTGGGGGTCTGTTTCTTAACCATCAGAAGAAACAGATGTCTGTCTTTATGCCAATACATGCTGTTTTTACCACTGCAGTGAAGTAATATGATTTAAAGCCTGGAAGTGAGAGTACTCCAACATCATTTTTCCTTTTTTGAGATGTTGCTGGCTGTTTGGAAACCCTTACCCTTCCAAATAAATTTGATAATCATGTTTTCCATTTATATAAAAAATGCTGGTGGGAATTTTGTTTGGATTGCACTGAATCTGTACATCAATTTAGGTAGAATTGACATCTTAATGATATTTACTCTTCCAATCCATGAGCATGGAATGTTCTTCCAATTATTTAGGTCTTTTTTTATTTCTTTTAACAGTGAGTTGTAGTTTTCTGAATACAAGTGCTTTACATTATTGGTGTAATTTATTCCTAAATATTTTATTCTTTTAGTTGCTATTGTAAATGAAATGTTTTTCCTGACTTCCTCCTCAGATTGCATATTACTATTGTCTTTTAAAGTCTATTTGATCTAATATAAGTATAATTACTCCACTTTTTTTTTTTTTTTTTTTTTTGGTTACTGAATGCATGGGATATCTTTTCCCAGTCTTTCACTTTCATTCTTTTTGTATTCTTTGGTCTAAGGTGAGTCTCTTGTTGACAGTATATAGGTGGCTCATATTTTCTTATCCATTCTGCCAGTCTGCATCTTTTGATTGGGGAGTTTAATCCATTAGCATTCAATGTTATTACTGTAAAGGTGGCTCTTCTTTCACGCATTTTGACCTTTGAGTTTTATCTGTCATATTTTTTTTCACCATTCTTTTGAGACTTTTAGTTACTTTTACTGATATAATATTCATTTCTAGACTCTCTTCCAAACCTCTCTCTCTTGTCTTTTCTTTTCAGACTGTAGCACACCCTTTAGTATTTCCTCCAAAGACAGTCTCTTGTTTACAAACTCACTCAGTTTCTGTTTATCTGTGAATATTCTAAATTCACCCTCATTTTTGAAAGACAATCTTGCTAGATATAAGATTCTTGGCTGGATGTTTTTCTCTTGCAGTATCTTAAATATATTATACCACTGTCTTCTTGCCTCCATGGTTTCTGATGAGAAATCAGCACTTAATCTTATTGGGTATCCCTTATATGTGATGAATTGCTTTTCTCTTGCTGCTCTCAGAATTCTCTTTCTGTTTGGCATTTGACATTCTGATTAGTATGTTTCTCAGAGTTGGCTATTCAGATTTTTTTGGATGGGAGGCTGCTGTGATTCTTGGACATGGATATCCATGTCCTTCAACAGCGTTGGATAATTTTCTACCATTATTTCTTCAAATATTTCATCTGCCCCCTTTCCCTTCTCTTCTCCTTCTAGGACACCTATGACCCATGTTTGCACATGTTTTGCTGTCATTTTAGTTCCCTGAAACCTTGTTCAATTCTTTCTATTCTTTTCTTCATCACTTCTTTTGTATGTTTGCATTCAGAGGCCATTTATTCAAGCTCACCAATCCTTTCTTCTGTTTCCTCAAATCTACTATTATATGATTCCAGTGTATTTTTAATTTCATTTATTATGGCTTTTGTTCCCATAAAATCTGCTATTTTTCTAAGTATGCTTTCAAATTCTTCTTTGTGCTCATCCAATGTCTTCTTAATATTCTTAATCTCTTTAGCCATCTCATTGAATTTATTAAGGATATTTGTTTAAACATCTATAATTAGTTATCTCAACTCCTTTATGTATTCTGGGGACTATTCTTTTTCCTTTAACTGGGCCATATCTTCCTGTTTCTTGGTGTGGATTTTAATTTTTTGTTGACATCTTGGCCTCTGGCTTACCAGTGTATTTATTCTGGGTGCAGTTTCTCTAGTTTAGGGCTTTCTTGCCCTTTCTCCCTTGCTAGCTGTGTAGTAGGAGCCAAGGATGTAGTTGGTGCTGTAACCTGTGGAGCCTCAAGGTGCCTGCATTGTCCAAGGGACAGATGAAGTTTTTTCCAACTTTCTCCTTTGCCAGGGATAGGGACAAAACCATAGTCATTTATAATAATCCCAGTCATGCAGGCCTAATCTCTAGTTGCCCAGAGAGATCGATGAAGCTTCACACACCTTCCTCCCCTGCCTGGGGCAGGAATGGAACTTCAGGTGTGATCAGCAGTCTATGCCATGCAGATCCAAAATGACCGCAGTTACCCTGGGAGACTTCTGACTATTCAATCTGTGCCAGATGAATGTACCTGCTTTTACCCAGAGAGCCTGGTGCAGGGACTGCCCGCTTCTTCCCTGATAGAGGTGAGGCTGAAGCCTAGGCTAGGGCTGCAAGCTGATCTGGGTGAAATAAGCCAGTCCCTACAGTCATTGTGATTTTCAATCAGCCTGCCTTCCCCTTGTGCTGGGAGTGGAGTCAAATTGACACTTACAGGCCTCTTTGTGACCCAGGCAGATTCAAATTTTAGCTGTTCTTAGGATTATACTTCATCCAGCTGAATTTACTAATGAGTAGCTGAAGTCGGTGGCTAACCATCTATCCCTCCCCTGTTTTTGGGAAATGGAGGTTCCAATTCCAGCCACAGAACAGCTCCCAAGGCAGCTTGCACTGTCAGAGTACAAAGATCACCAGCTTCTGTGGTGTGGCTTGTATTTTCCCAAAGAGGCTGGCACAAGTCCCCCCAGGTACCTCCCTGCCAGATGTGGAGCCGGGGCTTATGCTGGAGCTACAATCTGATCTGGATGGAAAGAAGCTGGTCCCTATCACCACTGTGATTTTCAGTCCACCAGCTTTCCCTCATGTCAAGGGCAGAGTTAAAATGGCAGCTACCATTCTCTTTCTGACTTGAACAGTTTCAAACAAGCTCTTCTTAGGGTTATACTTTAGCCAGCTGAGTTTACTAATCAGTAGCTGAAGTTTTGCCCAACTGTCTCTTCTTCCCCTGTTTGTGGGAAGTGAAGTGTCCAGCTCCAACTGTGGAATAGCTCCTGAGGCAGCTTGTGCTGACAGTGAAGAATTGGCACTGGCCTCCCTGGTGTGGAGGGATCTACTCATGAATCTTCTCCACAGATGGGCATTCTCCTCCTTCCATTCTTTGAAGGATGTCACAGGGTGCTCTTCTGGTCTCCTGGAGCCCACAAACAAGTGATTTAGGTAGCTCTGGTTGGTTACTAACTGCCTTGTAGCATGAGCTGAGTCTAGGAGTTCCTTACTCTGCTGCCATTTTGCTGGTTGTCTCTCCAAGTCACCCAATTTCTGTTTAAAGTTGCAACTTAATAGAAACTGTATCTAAGTGTTAAGATCATTATATAGAAGTCTTTACATTATAAAACAGCAGAAGGATAATATCTGAAATTGCTATAACTGGGTGAGTTTATCTTAGAACCTACTACTGTAATGATAATCATAAATTGAATTTACTTTTCTTTATAGTGACTTCAGGTATAGCTCATGCTTGCTATAGTAATGGTAACTATAAACTGAGTTTGTCTTTGTTTATGATTACTACAGATCTAACCACACCCTTGTTTTAGCTTACTAGCTTCACCTTACCCATTAGACTTTAGCTATTGTGATAATAATTCTAAACTGAGTTTGCCTTTGTTTATGGTTACTTCAGGCCTAGCCTCACCCCTTCATGACAACTTCTGTCCCTATGGCTCAGGGAAAAGCAAACTTGGGACACTTCTGTCTCCTGTCCTTCCACTGATATTAGTGACCCTGCTTTCTCTCATGACTCTAGGTGTGGACTGGATTGCTGCTTGTTAGAATTCTCAACCCTCAGGGTTAGACATCCTCTCCTCCAGTCCAGTGGCAAAGGACTTGGGAGGGGGCTTCCCATTCAAGTGTTGATGTTCCTAAAACCAGCAAGTCATGAGAAAAAAACAGGTTTCCCTGAAACTTCAATGACCTCAGTGAGTGTACACTGAAATTAGTGTTTCTCATTCAAGGTCTGTCAAAGTCAAAACGGGAAATAAGCAAAGCACTGAAGTAAAGGAAAATGTAAAGTGTATTTTAAAACATTGAGAACAATTTGGTTATAAGCCAATAATTAAAAGGAATAAAATTCTTGCACAAAACTGCATGGTCACAGTGCATATTAGAGTAATTAGAAATAGCCTTCAAAGAGATCTTTTAAATGTTATTTTTTACAGTTAAACATATTTTGTAAGAGAATGAAAGTTATAAGTAACATCATTGAGTTGTGCTTCTGTTTCTAAATCATTTTGTGTCTGCCTATTTGCTCAGTGTATATATTCATACATAGGATGGTAATACCAAATTAACAAATGAAAATTCTTAAAAGAGCTTTATTCAAATTCTTAAAAATTAAATATGTGGTTATATATGTGAATGAATATTCCTGGACTCCAAACTAGGCTAAGCAGGATAGAAAGGTCATATAGAAATCTGAATGTAGAAACTATTGGGAAAAGGAAAAAGATTTTCCTAAGCTCTTTGACCTACCCAACTCTCAGGGCCTTCTCTTTGCAAGAGATCTGAAGGAGGGGCTAGGTGTGGTCAATTAAAGCTCTTATCTTCTAGGCTGGGGAACTGGGAATCGGTTTGTCCTATAATTCCCCAATGTAAAGCTTTTCACAGCCTTAAAATGAGGGTGGTTAATATCAAATTGTCAAATTTCAATAAGTAAAGGAAAGCCCTTGAAGGTTAAGGAAAGATCTTTTCTAAGTTATAATTAAAAGAGATTAAACAACTGTAATATATTCCAGAATCTAACAGTCAGCATGCTTTTAAGACAATTCACAGTTTTAGAATTTTATTATAGACAATAAGTTCTAGCCTCCTGTAAAGGAATTAAAAAGAATATTCCTTGCATAAACTGTAATTTCTTCTATTTTGTTTAGTTTGGGTGTAATCTTCTTAGGTTTGTAGGATATCAATGACATAAATTAATATTATATGTATTAATACTTTAAGATGATGAAAATTGTAAGTTCATGTCTAATTAAATTAAGTTATAGAAGGAAATGTAGATCCGTCCTCTCTTAAACAAATAAAGTAAAATTCATTGGTTGCCTATTGTAATTTAACAAGCTTATTTTAAAGTAAAGTAACAAATCTATGTAGTTATGGTTAATTATAAAGAGTTTGTAAAAGCATCTTCTAAACTGAAGCATTTTAATGGCTACTTCCAGGAAGCCATTATTAAATAAAAAAATTAAATTGATATTAATAACAAAAAGTAACTTCATAACAGGGGAACCTATTATAGGTCACCTCAATCTGCATATTAAAGAGTTGATGGGGAAAGATAAACTTGATTCCATTGGGAATCTTAGATTTTCATAAAATTATAGAGAAAGTAGTTTTTCCTGTACTGCTAAAGTAAAATACCTATTAATTAACACCATCATGGCAAAAGTTTAGAAGCAAAAAGAAAAGTCCTAAAATAGTTTGATATGTTGCATTGGAAGTGTTTAGAAAGTGTATAAAGCTTATAAAACATAGACTTCAGTATTGTCAAACTTTCTTGTGCATTCAAGCCAGGCCCAAATACCCTGCATGATGCCTCTCCATTTGAGTTATTGGTGAAGTTTGTCACTGACCCCTAAAACAATAAAAGTATCTACTTCATCTCTGGTTATGCTTCTGAAGTGGATGGAGAGGTTGTTGCATTTTCAGACTCCTGCAGCAGCCTGTGATGGCTTGATATAGACAGATGTGCAATGGATAATGCCTCCATACTGGCTTTGTTTCATATTGCTGAAGGGTGCTATGCACCAAGCTGGTGAAACACTGGAGCCTTACCTTCTTAGTCTCTCTTTAATATCAATGGTACTGCACCATTCTGACTGTCTAAAGGGCATATCAAGTAAAACAACAATTATCAGAGTACTGTGAGTAGAACTTAAACCAACACAATTAGCATTATGGCCTGTTCCCATGGAGAGATAGCATGTATGGTATTGCAAACATGGAGCTTAGATCTATTAACTGCAGCCCAAAGAGAAACTTATGCATTGATTAGTGCATTAATTAGTATTAAGTACTGTACCTATTTCTCTTCTATTCTACATCATATGCAGAGGGATACTGAACATGTTAAAAGTCTTGGTAAATTTAATTCATTTTCTAAGTAGTCAATGAATATGCCTATAAGATAAAGGACATCTTAAGTACTATCTTTATTTTGCTTGCCATATGCTTGTCTTGTTACCTGTACTGTCTTTGAGTTTATGTCTAGGGAAGTTCTTCTCTTCATACCTCTCCTAACTGTCCTAAGCATAACCACTGCCATGGGTTTATACCAAACCCAGCAAGTCTATCACAATCTATCCCTAGAGTTAACCAACAGCATAAAATAACTCAAGGAAGAATGCTGTTTCTCATCAACTTTGGGAGGATAGAGCCTCTGAAGGCATCTGGCTTTTCTCACTCTCATGCCCAATATGTCAAGGATGGTCCCCTTTTTGGGCCTGTCTACCACCATCTTCTTTATCCTTTTAGTGGGACTATGTATCTTCAAAATTCTAAATAGGTTTATTTCTTACAGAATCAATACCTTATTAGTCATGTGGTGATTTCATCCAGTTCCAACCAGGGTGCTAGACCCGTCTTCCCTCAACCATAATAGAATAGCCAGAGTGGTTTATGCCCTGTTAGGCAGGGACTACTGCACTAACCAGCAGGAAGTCACTACAGAAGAATGACCATCACCCCCTCAGCACACCCTTAAGAATAAGGGTGTGAACTCACTGAGGGGGGAGTTGAAGCAGGTTAGTATAGTGAAAGGGGGAAGGCAGCTGGCTCAGCTGACATCATGGCCAGTAGACAATATGTCTGACAGACCCCATGGCCAAGAGACCCCTCCCAAAAACCTCCTGAAGAGAAACCTGCTGGAAAGACATTGCCAGATCCTGGAAAGAGAATCTCATTTGAAATGAAAGGGAAAGCCCCAGATATCCTCTTTTAGTGCTTTATAGACTGTATATTTTATGTATCAATAAAGCAATTCTTTATTTAGTAAACACCCAAATATTGAAAAAAAAATCTGACAAAGCAAGGACTGCCTCTGTAGCTTAATGCTGTCACATTATATAGGAATTTAAATTGATTCACTCAAATTTAAAATAATACAAATAAATATTTGAAAGTTGTAGGTAGTTGTTTTAGTATTTTTAAAAATTTTCAGGAATCACAGAATTTCAAAAAACTGTTTAATAAAATGGGGGGCTGTGCTGTTTATATGGTCCTCATTAAATAGCACTTAAAATTCAATTCATTGCTTGGCACCCTCCTGTAAATGTTTTGTATGGCTTTTACAATTTTGTGACTGATGTTTTGACTTCTGTTGCTATTTTATTCTTCAGTGTTGTTATAATTCAGAATCTTTTTTATTAAACGAAATCACCCAAGTATTCATTAATAGGGATATTAATGGTTAGTCTGTAAAATGTGTATGAAAATTGATAACTCTGGAATAAATGTTTATTTTTTATAAAATTTGATTTAAAAAATACATTAGAACATAAAGCAAAAAAATTTGAAATGACAGAAGAACAATGAACTGAAATCAAAGAAAGAACATTTGAACTTGAAAAGACAGGAAAACAGAGAGAGAGAAGAATGGAAAAAATAGAGCAGGGTCTCAGGGAACTGAATGACAACATGAAGCACACAAACATATATGTTATTGGTGTCCCAAGAAGAGAAGAGATAGTAAAAGGGCCAGAAAGAATATCTGAGGAAATAATTACCAAAAACTCCCCAACCTTTATGAAAGACATTAATATCAATACCAAAGAAGGACAATGCACCCCCCAAAAGAATAAATCTTAATAGTCCTACTTGGAGACACCTAATCAGAATTAAAATATCAGAAATAAAGAGAGGATTCTGAAAGCAGCAAGAGCAAAGCTATGCATCACATAAAAGAGAACCTCAATAAGGTTAAGTGCTGGCCTCTCATCAGAAACCATGGAGGTGAGAAGAAATTGGTATGATGTGTTTAAGGTACTGAAAGAGAAAAATTGCCAGTCAGGAATTCTTTATCCAACAAAACTGTCCTTCAAAAATTAGAGTGAGTTTACAGCCTTCACAGATTAACAAAACTGAAAGAGTGTGTTACCAAATGACCACATCTACAAGAAATATTAAAGGGAGTGCTGTAGCCTCAAAGGGAAAAAAAAAAAGGTGAGAGACTTGGAGAAGAGTGTACAAATGAAGATTATTAGAAAGGGTGAGTTAAGGCTTAAAAGACAGACAATAGTAAGATATGACAAGGGAAAGACAAAGGATAAAATGGATGAAGCAAGTAATGCCTTTAAAGTAATAATATTGAACATTAATGACTGAACTCCCCAATCAAAAGACACAGAATGAATAAAAAAATATGAGCTATATATAAGTTGTCTACAGGAGACTCTCGTCAGATGTAAGGATAAAATCAAAGTGAAAGTAAAAAGTTGGAAGAAATATTCCATGCACATATTAACCAAAATGATCTAGAGTAGTGATTCCGATGTTAGAAAAAAGAGATTTTAAATACAAAAACATTATAAGATGGGAAGCGGCTGTGGCTCAATCAGTAGGGCTCCCGTTTACCATATGGGAGGCCCTGGGTTCGGTTCCCGGGGCCTCCTGGTGAAGGCAAGCCCGCCAGCACGGCGAGGTTAGCTGACCCAGCGAGCACAAGCAGCAAGGGGGGGATAAATGAATAAATAAATAAAATCTTAAAAAAAAAAAAAACATTGTAAGAGATGAATAAAGTCAATAAATATTAATAAAAGGGACAGGGAGAAAAAGACATCTGCATAATAATAGTTGGAGACCTCAATACACACAATTCAACATTGGAAACAACATGTGGACAGAGGATAAAGAAACTGAGAACTTGTATTATGTTAAATGATGAATGAACTATACCTAACAGACATTTATAGAGTGTTGCATCCCCAAAGCAAAGGATATACATTCTTTTCATGTGCTCTTGGATCATTCTTCAGGATAGAACATGTGTTGGGTCACAAGAAAGGTCTCAATAAATGTACAAAGATTGAAATTATACAAAGCACTCTTTCTGATCATAATGTAATGAAGCTGGAAATCAATAACAGATGGAAAAAGGGAAAATTCACAAAAACATGGAGATTAAACAACACATCCTTAAATAATCAGTAGGTCAAAGAAGAAATTCCAAGAGAAACGAGTAAATTTTTTGAGACAAATGAAAACAAAAACACAACATATAAAAACCTATAAGCAGAGAAGCAGGTGTGGCTCAAGTGCTTGGGCTCCCAACTACCATATGGGAGGTCCTGGGTTCAGTTCCCGAGGCCTCTTGTTGAGGTCAAGCTGGCTCAACCACACAGATAGCAGAGAGCCCATGCCCACAACTGCACACACAGAGAGCTGATAGCCCATGCCTGCATCTATGGAGAGCTGATGGCCCACACCCATGCCCACAGAGAATTGATGGCTACACCTATGAAGAGCTGGCACAGCAAGATGATACAACAAAGGAAGACAAGCAGAAATGGGAAACCTTAGAGTGAATGGACACAGAAAACAGACTGTGAGCACAAGCAGCGGGGGGGGGGGGGGGGTACAAATAAATAAAAAATAAAATAAATCTTAAAAAAATAAAACAAAAAATCAAAATAAAATAACCTATGGCAGTGTTCCAGCAAGCTGGTGTCAGCTTAGTTGATGCTGGAGTTGGTAGGTGTACATCCAAAATACTTGAATCTTTGGGCTGTCCATGTGCTACCTGGGCCCTGAGACTCAATAGAGTTGCAACACCTACACTCCATTTCATTGGTCTCACACAGGATAACTATCTAGGAGGTGATGATGGAAAACCACCATACCAAGGAACTGAGAGAGCCTACAAATGCAAGCAAGAGAGTCCCATCCATTGGCCATATGGGACTGAAGTTCCCCCACAATTAGAGGTGCATTGGACATCACCATCCCAGAATCCTCAGGATTGGGGAATGAATGATGGAATAGAGTGGACTTACTGGTATTCTACTATAGACTTATTGTGATTCTATCAATGGAAGAAATTGACCACTGGAGGTGCTGAGATCAGGAAGAGGGAAAACAGATGTAATACAGGTGCATTTTTGGGATTTGGGAATTGTCTTGAATGGCATCGCAATGGCAGATACAGTCCATTGTGTATCTTTCCATAACCTACAGAATTGTGTGAGAAAGTATGTAAACTACAATGTAAACGATAATCCATGCTTAGTGGCACTGCTCTAAAATGTGTTCATCAATTGCAATGCATGTACCACACTAATGAAGGATGTTGTTAATGTGGGTAAATATGGATGGTGTGGGGAGTTGGGAATATGGGAATCCCCTATATATTTTATGTTACATTTATTTAATCTAAATAAAAATATATTAAAAATAAAAATAAAAAAATAAAAAAGACAAATATATATATAAAGATCCTATGAGGACAGCTAGCAAGATAGCAGCAGAGTAAGTAGCCCTAAGAGTCAGCTTTTGGTACAGAGCAGTGAATAATTTCCCGGAGCTATCCAAAGCACCTCTTTGGGGGCTCCAGGAGATAAGAGCATCCTGCAACATCCTTGAAAGAATGGAAGGAGGAGACTGCACATCTACAGAGAAGATTTAGGAGTAGAGCACTCCATGCCACGGTGGCTGGTGCCCATACTCCACCGGCAGCACAAGCCACCTCAGGATATATTCCATGGCTGGACTTGGAATCTCCATTTTCCAAAAATGGGGGAAGAAGAGACAGTTGGGCACCAACTTCACCTACTGCTTAGTAAATTTGGCTCGCTAAAGTATAATCCTAAAAACAAGAAAAGTTTGAACATGTCCAAGTTAGAAAGTGGCCAGTAACTGCCATTTTAGCTCTGCACCTGGCATGAGGGGAAGTGTGGTGGACTGAAAATCACAGTGCTGGTAGGGACTGGCTACTTTCTGTCTGGATCAGATTGCAGCTCTAGCATAATGCCCAGCCCCACCTCTGACAAGGAGGAAGGTGGAGGACCTGCACCATCCTCTCCTGGAAAATAAAGGCCACGCCTTGGAGTCCAGTGCTCATCCTACACTGGCACTGCAAGCCACCTCAGGAGCTATTTTGTGGCTGGAATTGGAAGCTCCATTTCCTAAAAACAGGGGATGAAGAAATGGTTGGCTACCAACTTCAGCTACTGATTAGTAAATTAGGCTGGCTAAAGTATAACCCTAAGAACAGCTGAAGTTGGAACCTGTCCAAATCAGAAAGAGGCTGGTGCCACCATTTTGATTCCACCCCCAGCATGAGGGGAATTGGGGCTGATTGAAAATCACAGTGAAGGTTGGGACCAGCTTCTTTCCACCCAGATTAGAATGTAGCCCAAGCCTAGGCTTCAGCCCCACCTCTGGCAGGGAGGAAGTTGGCACGACCTTCATCAGCCTCTCCAGGTAACCGCAGGTACATTTGGCCAGCACAGACTGAAAAGTTGGAAGTCTACTGGGGTAACTATGGTCATTTTGGTCCCAAACAGCTCAGATTTCTGCCCACACCTGCAGCTCCATCCCAAACCCAGGCAGGGGAGAAAGAAGCATGAATCATCATCAGTCACCCTGGGCAACTATAGTCTAGGCCTGCATGACTTAGATTATTACATATGGCTGTGGCTTTCTCCCTGCCCCTGGCTAAGTTGAAAGGTGGGAGAATATTCATCAGTCCCTGGGGCAATGCAGTCAGCTTGAAACTCCACAGCTTATAGCATCACCTACATCCTCAGCTCCTACTACACAACCAGCAAAGGAGAAAGGGCAAAAAAGCCCTAAGCTAAAGGGAGAAACTGCACCCAGAATAAGTACATCTACTAAGCCAGATGCCAAGACACCAAAAGCAAATTGCAATCCATACCAAGAAACAGGTATTTATAGCCCAATTAAAGGGACAAGATAAGCCTCCCGATGACATAAAGGAGCTGAGACAACTAATAATAGATGTTCAAACAAATCTCCTTAATAAATTCAATGGGATGGCTGAAGAGATTAAGGATATTAAAATGATATTGGATGAGCACAAAGAAGAATTTTAAAGCATGCATAGAAAAATAGCAGATCTTACAGCAATGAAAGGTACAACAAATTAATTAAAAATACTTAGAATCATATATAACAGCAGATATGAGGAAGCAGAAGAAAGGATTGGTGAGCTTGAAGAATTGGCCTAAAGAAGTGATGAAGAATAGATCGGAAAAAATTGAACAAGATCTCAGGGAGCTAAATAGCAGCAAGAGACATGCAAACGTATGTGCAAGGGATGTCCCAGAAGGAGAAAAGAAGGGAAAGAGGGCAGAAGGAATATTTGAAGAAATAATGGTAGAAAATTTCCTAACCCTATTGAAGGACATAGATATCCATTTCCAAGAAGCACATCATACTCCCATCCAAATAAATCTGAATAGACCAACTCCAAGACTCATACTAATAAGAAAGCCAAGTGCTAACACAAAGAGAATGCTGATAGCAGCAAGAGAAAAGCAATGCATAACATATAAGGGATACCCAATAAGATTAAGTGCTGATTTCATATCAGAAACCATAGAGGCAAGAAGACAGTGGTATGATATATTTAAGATACTGCAAGAGAAAAACTACCAGCCAAGAATCTTATATTGGTAAGACTGTCTTTCAAAACTGAGGGCAAGTTTAGAAATATTCATACATAAACAGAAACTGAGAAAATTTATAACAAAGAGACCTGTCTTGCAGTAAATACTAAAAGGTGTGCTACATTCTGAGAAGAAAAGACAGGAAAGGGAGGCTTGGAAGAGAATCTAGAAAAGAAGATTATATCAGTAAAAGTAACTCAAAGTCTCAAAAGAGTGGTGAAAATATAATATGACAGATAAATCCCAAAGGTCAAAATGGATGAAAAAAGAACTAACTTCATAGTAATAACATTGAATGTTAATGGCTTAAACTCCACAATCAAAAGACACAGATTGGCAGAACGGATAAGAAAATATGAGCCATCTATATGCTGTCTACAAGAAACTCACCTTAGACCAAAGGATACCAATAGATTGACAGTGAAAGGCTTGAAAAAGTATTCCACACATGCAGTAACCAAAAAAAAAAAAAAAAAAAAAAGCTCGAATAGCAATACTTATATCAGATGAAATCTACTTTAAAAGACAGTAGGAATGTGCAACCTGAGGAAGAAGTCAGAAAAAAAGTTCCATTTACAATAGTGACTAAAAGAATCACATATTTAGGAATAAACTTAATCAGGATGTAAAGCACTTGTATTCAGAAAATGACAATTCATTGTTAAGTCAAAAAAGATCTAATTAATTGGAAGAACATTCCATGCATATGGATTGGAAGACTAAATATCATCAAGATGTCAATTCTACCCAATTTTTAAAAAGATTTATTTTATTTATTTATTCTCCACATCCCCTCACCATCTGTGCTTGCTGTGCCTGTTAGTTCTATGCTTGTCTTCCCTTTTTTTAGGAGGCACCATGAACTCAACCTGGGAGTTTCCATGTAGGAGGGTGATACCTAATCACTTGATCCACCTCTGCTCCCTACTTTGTTCTCTCATTATGTTTTCTTCCTTGTGTCTCTTATTACATCAGCTCACCACACCAAACCATTGTGTCAGCTTGCTGTCTTATCCTCCCCAGGAAGCACCAGGAACCTAACCCAGGACATCCCATATGGTAGGCAGGAACTCAATCACTTGAGCCACATCTGCTTCCCTACCCAAATTGATATACAGATTCAATGCAATCTGGTAATAAAAATTCCACCAGCACTTTTTAAATAAATGGAAAACAAAATTATCAAAGTTTTTGGAAAGGTAAGGGGTCCCAAATAGCTGGAAACATCTTAAAAAGGAAAAGCAAATTTGGAGGTCTCTCATGTCTAGACTTCAAATAATACCTAGATACAGTGGTAAAAACAGCATGGTCCTGGCATAAAGATAGAACATAAACAAATGGAACCAAATTGATGATTCAGAAACAGAAGCTCATATCTATGGTCAAGTGATTTTGACAAGCCTGTCAAACCCACCCAGCTCAGACAGAACAGTCCATTCAACAAATGGTGCTGGGAGAACTGGATATCCATAGCCAAAAGAAAGAAAAAGGATGCCCATCTCACACCTTATACAAAATTTACCTCAAAATGGATCAAGCACTTTAGTATTAAAGCAAGAATCATAAAGCTTCCAGAAGAAATTGTAGGAAAACATCGTCAAGACCTGGTGGTAGGTGGTGGATTCATAAAGGAGATAAGAGGAGGACTGAGATGGACTACTGATATTTAATGTATGTAAATGTTTGTATTAGTCAGCCAAAGGGGTGCTGATGTGAAATACCAAAAAATGGGTTGGTCTTTATAAAGGGTATTTATTTGGGGTAGAAGTCCACAGATACCAGGCCATAAAGCGTTAAGTTTCTTCTCTCACCAAAGTCCATTGCCACGTGTTCGAGCAAGACAGCTGACGATGTTTGCCAGGGTTCAGGCTTCTTGGGTTCATCTCTTCCCGGGGCTGTGTTTCTCTCTGAGCTTAGGCTATCAGGCACTTCTCTTCTCCTGGGGCCTTCTCTCCAACATCAAAACTCCAACATCAAAACTGCTTCTCAAAAACTGCTCCCTCTGTCCTTTACCTTGCCTTTTATATTCGATTCCCCCACCCACCAAGGGGTGGGGCTCAATGCCCTAATCATAACTTAATCATGTCCAGATTAATAGATCAGTTTACAAGCATGATCCAATTATATTTTTGGAATTCATAATTACATCAAATTGCCAAATGGCTAAAATGTTTTAATTAACTTTACTGTAAAAGTGTGGAAATATATAGAATTGATGGTAACACATTATAGTGAGTAACAGGTGGTTTATAAAGGGGAATGTGGCTGGAAATGGTAGTCTAAGGATGTAAATATCAATTGAATGAAAGTTAGAGAATAATATATGGGATGAATAACGCAGTAAACCCAGGGGTGGGTGAGAATTGTGGTTGATAGTACAGATGCAAGAGTGTCCTTTTAGAGCTAGAGCAGATGTATGTCACTATTGCAGGGTTGTGGGAATGTGGAAAAGTATGGGAAAAATACAACTAGAGTAACCAATGGACTGTGGTTAACAGCAATACTGTAATATCCATGCATCCATGCCAAAGATATACTTTGTTGATAATGGAGAATATGAAAAAAAGTGTGCCAAATGTACACTATGGACCATGATTAGTAGTGTTAGTCTGATGATTTTATTTCATAATTTCTAACAAATGTCCCACCACGATGTGGTGTGTTGATAGAGGGTTATTGTATGGGAATTCTGCACATATGCATGATTGTTTTGCAAGTTCATAACTTCTGTAATAAAAACATTTTAAAAATTAATAATAGGGTGTGTTGGGGGGGGATACACCAAATAAAAGATATGGACTATATTTAGTAGTAAGATTTTAATGTTATTCTTTCATAATTTGTAAGAAATGTCTCACAACAGTGAAAGGTGTTGGTGTTGGGTTGATGTATGGCACCCTGGTATGCTGTTATGCATGTTTACTTTGTAAGATCACAAATTTTACTATATACTTATTGTTTATGTATGTTCTTGTATAAATTATATACTACTACTACTACTACTACTACTACTAATAGGGTGGGTTGGGAGAAAGTACACCAAATGTAAGGTAATTTGGTTAGTAGTAATATTCTGAGGATGCTGTTTCATCATTAGTTTAAAATGTTTCACAACAATGCAAGGTATAGGTGATAGGGTGAGGTATGAGAGCCCTGTATGATGTTATGTATGTTTGTTTTGTAAGTTTACAACTATTACCCTACACTTATTGTTTATGGATGTTTGAGTGATATGTATGATTGGTATACTTCAATAACTTTAAAAATGTTTACACGTGCTATAAAGGGAGTACAAAGAAGGCAGAAAGAGGAAATTATCAAAGAATGTTATCAAAGAAATAGTACAAAAATGTTCAGAGCTTAAAGGAGAACTTTAAATTGAAAGGCTTAGCATCAAGAGGAATTAAAAAAAAAAAACACCTTAGAACATTATTGTGAGGGGGAGTAAGTTGGGGGCTTGGGTCAGAGTTTCCATGGAACTGGGGGGAGGGTTAAAGGAAGCAGCAGGTGAACTTAGGGGATTTGCAGGACCACAGTGGTGGGAATGTCCTTTCGGCAATTATGGCAGCGGAGGATCACTGGTGCAGGGCACCAGGGGTGGGATGATATGTGGGGTAGGGTGAATCTGGGGCATGCCTCTGTGGAATATGAAAGTGTTCATCTTGTCATAGTGTGTTATCTCAGTAGGTGGAGACCCACAAAATAAAATCACATCTGGGGAGTCCTGCTATGTTCTCAATTGGAGGACCAAGAATCCCTGGAGAAAATATTTTGGGTAATCTAAGAACCTCTTAATATATATATATATAACATTTTTGTAAGCAAATACACATATATGCATATATATTTATATATCATTTTGCAAATGTTTGTATGTATTGTGAGAATTTTGATTTTTATCCACAATAAAAATAAATTAAAAATTAAAAAAAAACAACAACAAGCAGTGCCTAGTAATAGAAAACAGACCAATATGTCAAGCCTTCAATATTATTGCATGTAACTATGAACATTATTCTTCAAAAAACTGAACCTTTGTGGTTACCACAGGCCCTGAGAGGGAGGGGGGAATGTGGCAGTTTGATATTAGTTATTAATTCCAAAAAGAGATATAGATTATATTTGTAAACTGGTCTGTTCTGGGCATGATACATTTTTATTGTATTAGATTCAGCTGAAATGTCTTTGATTAAATTATGTTAAGATTAGAGCTTTGATTCAACCATGTCAATAGAGAGGATCTCAGGGTTGAGTCCCCATGCCCTTGCTGGTCTACATAAATGGATACTCAAACAAAAAGGCACATAGAAAAAGATACAGAGGAAGGGAGCTCCACAGACATGGAAGACAAGAGAATTTTGGTCCTGCAGCCCCAGGAAGAGAGATAAGCCATTTGCCTGATATTTTGCAGCTAAAGAGAACAGAGCAGCTGAGCCCTATGCCAGCCTACAGCTGAGAAGAAGCTGGGTCCACAGAGCTTTAAGAGAAAAGAGGAAGGCTGAACACTCATAGACATCACCCACCATCTTGTTTCAACACATGGCAAATGACTTTGGGGGAGAAATCAACCTTTAGTTGGACTCTTTAGGGCCTTCTCACTGTAAGTTTTACCCCAAGTAAATACCCTTTATAAAAGCCAAGAGACTTCTAGTACTTTGCATCAGCACCCCTTTGGCTGACTAATACAGGGAGGGAAGAATAGAATAGATGGAACATAGGGCATTTTCAGGGCATTGGAATTCTTCTGCATGATCTTGGAATGACAGATACAGGGTATTTTAAATTTTGCCTAAGCCTATAAAAGTATACAGGCAAAACGTAAACCATAATATAAAGCACTGAACATGGTTAGTAGCAATACTTTGATATTTTACATCAATTGTAACAAACATGTCCTACACTAGTAAAATGTTATTAATGGGGGAGAGTGGGAGAGTGGTATGGGTTTGGGTATATGGGAAGCCCCTCTATATTCTATGTGACTTTTCTGTTACCTAAATCTTCTTTGAAGATAAAGTGAATAAAATAATACACTGAGGGAACATATGCAAGAAATTGTCACTGTACATAAAAGATAACAGATCTTACAGGAATGAAAGACAATGAAATGTTTTAATTTTTTTTTCTATATTATTTGTTATTTTTAATTATTATTTTATTTTCTGACTATAATTATTTATTTTTTGGCTTTGTTTTTGGGGAGGTTTTGGGTCACAGAAGGGTCACAACTGTGGCAGTGGAGGATCGCTGATGTGGAGTATCACTGATGGGGGGATGTATGGGGAGTGGTGCACCTGGGGAATGCCTCTATGGCATATGAATATGTTCAAGTGGTCATGGGGCATTGTCTCAGTGGATGGAGATCCACACAATAACCAAAAGATTATTGAATTCCTATCCTGGGTAGTACTGCTACATTCTCCAATAGAGTGGCAAGAAATCCCCAAGTACATGGGCAGTGCCTGGTGAAAGAGGACAAACCATTACACCAGGTGCTTGATACTACTGCTTGTACTTATAAAACTTTTCTTGTAAAATTGAAACTTAGCCTAGTATTATACATTGCCTAAGAGTTACTTCCTAAAAGCCTCCTTGTTGCTCAAATGTGGCCTGTCTCTAAGCCAAACTGAGCATATAAATGCACTACTTTTCCAAAGAAGAAAGACTCAAAAAAAAAAAAAAAAAAAAAACCCAAGAACACAAAACAAAAAACAAAAAGGAAATATAAAAAAATATATATATAAAACAAAACAAAAACAAAATATTAAAAAGAATTTAAATGTTGTCTGAAAGAAAAATAAATCTGTGAGGGTTTAAACAGCAGAAAAATATCTGAACCATCAGCAACACTGCAAAATACAAAATAGTATTATAATGCCTTCAAGTGGCTGAGGGAATAATAGCATTTTCAACTCTGAATTTTCTCCCTGTCAAATTACCAATCAAATGTAAGGACAGATAAGAACTCTCAACTCTATCTCCCAGGTGCCTCATCTTGCAAATTTCACTGAAGGCATTCTCTAACAAGACAATGGAGTCCTGAGAAAGAAGACACAATTGAGGAAGCACTGGAGCAAACCCAGACAAACAGTTTAGTATCTCTCAGTCAGAAGGTGCCACCCAGGCCAAGGGAGGCCTCACTCCAGATGGAAACAGGAAGGACAGTGCCCAGCAGAGAGGTCTTCAGATGGAAAGGTCAAAATGCTGGAAGAAATTAAGGATGTGATAAAAGTAGATAATGTAAGAGATAAGAAAGGCAAAGAGAACCTCCAGGAAAACAAAAGGTTGAAAAAAAAATACATATATAAAATCTTAGAATACTAGGGAATTTATGTGATAGGATGAATTGATAGTGCCAATATCTTCCTGACAATGTGGGAAGCTGCAAGATTTTGCTATGTTTTAAGGAATTCAACTCTACAATGATAACTAGGAAAGAAACTACAGTAATTATATTTCTACCATGGGATGAGGATGCAGAAGAGCTGGGGAGTGTAAGAAGCTCACACTTTCTGTCCAACTGGTGGTAACAGGTGAGTTGAGGAGGCACTGGAGGGGGGAGCAGAGGGGCAGCCTCTCTTTTATTTTAACTCCTACACTGTCTTACTCTTTAGCCATGTGCATATTTCATTGTAAAAAATAAATTTAATCAGAAATAACTTTGGGAAGAGCCACTGTTCCATTGGCACAAGTTCTGGGTCTAATTGGACAATACTGGATGAAAGTGAACAACCTGATCTTTCCACCCTTCTGCACCCTAAAACAAAAGGTGAGGGAGTCATGGCATCTTGTGTAGAAGTAATTGTCCTGTCTAGAGCAGACCCACCTGTGGGGCTGGGATCATCCAGGGCAATGAGGGGCACAGCTGCAGTATGGTCCGGATGGGGCATCATGAAGTCCAGCTCCTGACCTTGGATCAGCTGCCCACTCTGGAAAGAAACTTCTGTGGAGGACATCAGTATGAAGGACATCAGCCATGATCCTCAGGTGTTCAGTGTGGGGTCCACCAGGTTTCTGCCAGCAGTCAGAGGGCAGAGGCCGGGCCCAGAGCAGATGGAGGCCAGGAGTCAGTGTGGATGCCCAAACCCTCAGCGCCCTACAGAAACCTGAGGGACAAGCAACTACAACTCCTCAGTGGGCAGAGGCTCCTGCAGGATGGCACATGGGAAGAGATTCTAGCCACATTTGGGAATCTGGTTCCCATCTGGGCTCAGCCCTTACTGGTTGTGGGGCCCACATATCAGGAGTCACACAGTGCTCCCCAGTCCTCCTGCAGCATGTGAGATGAGAGGACTAGAGGCTGGGCCTGAGGGGCTGGCCCCAGGGACACTTAATTAATATGGTAGCTAGAAACCTACAACTCATTAGCAGTTGTGTTTACAATGGCTGAAAACTGAGAAGGACTAGCAACAGCCTCAAAGTGGAGTCAACAAAGGATGGTGAATTAAAGCAACACCAGGCAGCAAGTAACTAGTAATTTATGAATTAATATTCATCATACATTCACTGCCTCTTAGACTGAGCTCCAAGACTTTGGTTACCCCACACAATCTCTGTAGCAACTCAACATGTCCCATCACTAGCCGCATTTCACATCTGGGTAAACAGGCACAGAGAGGTCAGGTGAACCTGCCCAAGGTCACACAGCAAGGTGGGCCAGGCCTGGAAGTGAACCAGCTTGGCCAGGATAGGCCACAGCCCTGGCTTGGGTCCCAACCCTGCTCCAGCCAGCTGCATGGGCCACCAGCACACTCATTATTGTTCCAGCAGCTTTGAACTCATCGAAGGAGGAGCAGAGGGGACAGGGACAGTGCTTGGAAACAGCACCTGGAACAGAAGAGGAACTTAGAAAAGTTGGTTTAACCCAAAGACATTTGAAAACACAAAATACTAGAAATATACGACAGCTGCACATTTAAATTTTCCAAGTCTGCCTCTCCCATTGTTAGAAAGATGCTGCCTCCATCTGTATCCACTGGGGCTCCTTCCATCCCAGAGTACAGCTGTCTCTGCTCCCAGCCTCCAAGGATAACCCTCTCCCAGCCCTGCATCCCATACTCAGAGCAGAACAGGGGCTGAGCAGATAAGGCGTTCCTGCTGGTCACAGAGACAACAGTAACTGGGAGGCAATGGCTTTGAGAGGGTCTCATATCCAGCAAATTCTGGGGCCAGGGCTAGTGGTTCCCACAGTCCCTGGGTGGCCTCCAGGGACTGCAGAGGTTCACTTCCCTGGTTTCCTGTTGAAAGCAATGCAGAGTTGGGCATGGGGGAAGGGGGGAGCCTAGGGGCTCTAATGCCCTGCCTCCTTCCCCTGGCATAGTTAGGTCTTCTGATCAGGAAAGAGCATTCGCTGGTTGGGAGAAGGCATCACCACTGCTTCAATCCACTGTCCTTTATTGCTTGGTCTGTCTTCAGACTTAACCAACAAACCAGAATTATGAATCGAGGACACCCGCAAACCATGACACTGGGTTCAACAGTCCCATCCACCTGGCAGCAGCAGGGGACTGTCTCCCACCCAACTCTTGACCCTGGCTGCACATGAAGCTCTAAACATAAAGTGGCTGCCACAGCCCCACCTGGCCAAAACTCGGTCACACAGGAGCCTCTGAGACTAGTCTTAGAATAGCCTTGGCTGCATCATTCTCACCCCCTAATGACAAACTGACCCAACAACACCTGGTGGTGAACTGGAGCCAACAGGAAAACCCCTGAACCTGTAAATGGTGCACTGCCCCTGCCTAACCGGAAGGACACAAGGTGAATGTGAAGCTTGCCAGGTGCCAGCAGTCCATCCCAAAATCATGAGGAGCCTGGGCCCTTATTCCACTCACCTGACAGCACAGGCCTGTCCCCAAACTGGGCATGAGCTTGGAAGTTGCCCGATGGCCCTGGTAGGCCTTGCTCTGACCTCAGGAGGAGGGATCTTCAGGATTGTCAGTAGTTGGCAAACCAGGTGCAGACCTGCTTGACCATCAACCTCATCTCCAATGCCAAGTGCTCCTGCCAGGGACAACAAGATGCCCAGTCAGTCCAAGTCCACCCTTGGCTCTCCAAGGACAGATGTGGCAAAATTTGGGGGAGCTGGAGGGCTGCCCCCTTGCACATTAACAAGTTTGCTATCAAGTGTTCCTCTGCACAGAGACATGGCATAAAACAACTTTTGCATATAAAGATATATTAATATAATTGAATCTGTGGATTTCCTGTGGAGCCTAGCAAACAAGGAACAATGAAAGAAGAGTGCATATCTCAGCCTTGATAAGATTCCTGGAAACCAGGATTTCCACACGTCTTCAAGATTTTCCACTAAGGAATGGGGTGATTTTCACTCTCATTAGTGAGGCCAAACTCACAGGATTTGTTTAATGGACAAATAGCACTTATGAAATTGTCTAAAGCATTGACATCCAGGGATCAAATTATATCTATCAGCCTACGACCAATGCCCAACACAAAGGCCTGTAATGTCTGTCTTCACCACGCTTCACTTCATTTTATACCTTAGTACATCACCAGTTAACACATTAGCAATGATATCACCATAAGGAACCCCTTGAGAGCATGAGACATGGGACTAAGAGCATTTGGACTAGTACATGGCACATGGTGCATATTAGGAAGTGTTACAGAATCTGTTCTTCACTTTTCACTATAAAGCTATAAGTGGATCAGTCAGAACCTGTCAGAAAAGCAGAAGCCTTTCCACAGTTCTAAGAAGTATTACTTATCTTTCTCTCATTGTTTTCTGTTTAAACTGGTGAAATATGTTATTTTTAACCCAATATATGTTCTATATTGAAATATGCTCAAAATGTTCTTGAAAAGAATTTGTATTCTGTAGCTTGAGAGCATTAATCTGCTTATGTGCTATTAGGAAAATGTAGGTCAGTTGTTCTGTTACAGTGTTGTATATATTTATTGATGTTTATCCATAATATCTACTAAATTGTATTTATGTTTCCATTATGATTTTGGATTCTTTAGACTCTCTTTTGTGTTTTATCATTTATTTGTTTATGTTTTGATGTCATGATAGTAGGCGCATACAAATTTGGAATTGTTATTCTTCCTATTAAATAGACATTCTGAACTTCCTGAACCCACATTTTTACCCATTCAATAGTCTTCATTCCTTCTTGCATCTAGATTGTCTCTCTGGGATGGTATTCCCATAGTTTAAAAAACTCATGGTAAAATTTCTTGTACCATTGGGCAGATGGCTTTGGATTTTTTCTCTTTTAGTTTTTCTGACTATGCATTTATTCTATCCCATGTTTCAATATTTTCAGAAAGATACTTTGTTTTGATATCTGACATTGATTAGTATGGTGACTCAAAATTCACAAACAGAATCATAGCATAGGTTTATTTTTGTAGCTGAATTTCTCACTCATAAAGTCTATCAGGTTGTTCAATGTTTAGCATCAGTGTTTTATTTTACATTTCTGCAAAAATTCTACCATATTAATACACTACATTTTATTTATTTTATCTATTCTACTAATAATGAATGTTTTGATAGTTTACCAGAGTTTGGCTATTAGGAAAATTAAATTACCTATAAAATTGATGTATATATTTTTCTGGACATAAACACTGCTTTTTCTAGAATATTTAGAAGAAGAATGGCTAGATCAAAAGTACATATGTATGGTTTCTCTTAATATATATTGACAAGTCACTTTTCAATGTGAATGTACCTTTGTGGATTCCCATGGGGAGTCCATGGGAATAACCCCTGCTGCCCAGCTGCCACCCCCCAGATGGTCCCCAGAGCCCTTTTTAAAAGCCCCAGCATCATGAGGCTGGCAGATTGACTTCCTTGTGGACAGCACAAGCCATCATTAGTGGGGCATACCTCCATCTGCTGGTCTCCTGTGGCCAAGCCCCCAGGGCCTCTGCAACTCACCTGGTGACTGTTCTCTCTACAGTGGAAGGACCAGAGCTCAGAGAATAACCAAGATAGCTTGGGGCCTCCTCCTTCTCCAGTGAGGGCTGCCTGCCCCTCCAGCTCTCTCCTGCCCCCTGCATGGTGGCTCCTGATGGGTGGGACCCCCACCGCTGAGCCCACACCTCCCCATGGGCTTCTCTCCCTGGTGATTGCTTGCTTTCTCTCCTTCCCCCCAAGTGGTAAGTGCTTAGGGCCTACACACGGGAGATTATTAAAGACCATGAATTTAGCCAGTTGTTAACCACATCCAGGAAAGGTACCCACATGGGGGGCAAGTGAAAAAACACACGAGAAGAAGTATAATGGTTCATACCAGGCAGCAGCCATGCAGCAAACAATCATTCACCTTCCGGCTGCCCTGTTGGTTTTTATTGTCTTACTCTTGGCATACAATAACATATTGATACAAAGGTAAGTATAGCATGTCAATGAGATTATATAACATGCCAATTAGATTATATAACAATTATGTTATTGTTCCTTAACTGTCCTAGACCCCAGGATTGTTTAGGGAACAGTGGCTACAAGCTAGGTCTGTCAGTTACCTTTAGACACAGGCCCAAGGCTATGTGAAGATGGGGACCACATCACTAGTCCTAACAGCCAGCTGCCTGCAGCTGGCTAGGGCTGGGGCCATCACCCAAACTTGACCATCCTCACAGCAGTTGACTGGCAATGTTTGGCTTCACATGGCAAAACAAAACCTCTGTGTGTTCTGACTCTCCAATCTAGTCAGGGATGCCCATCAGACAATAAAACCCTGTCCTGGGGCCACTAGGTCACAGTAGATAAAGAACTCTCAGGACACCTGAGGCAGCCCCTGTAGGGGATGACCCTGGAGGGAGACCCCTGGGGAGGGACAGCCTGGGGGAACTTCCTGGGTATCAGACTGTCCAAAAGGAGCTCCCCTGGGAGGGCCAGCCTAGTGGAGAAGCACTCTAGGGGAGAAGTATCCTGGGGGAGCATCCTGTAAGGGAATAGTCACAATGGGGATCATTATAGGGGGGAGCAGCTTGTGGGGGAGCATCCTGAGAAGCAGTCTAAAGGGGAGCATTCCAGGGAGAGCTTTTTATGGGGGAGCTTTCTATGGAGACATCCTGGGGAGGAGTAGCCCAGGAAGGGCACAGCCTGGGGAAAGCAACCCTACCCTCCACTCACCCTTTGGGCCATGTTGGGGCTGGTGCCCACACCCAAGGTGAAATCCTGCAGCTTCTAGTGAACCTCTCTGGGGAAGTTCTAGCTCTTTCATCCCTCTGGGCAGAAGGAGGAGGGGACTGGGTGCCTGGACAAGGAGAGTGATGGGGGAGGTTATGAGAACAGGGACCCCCCAAGTCTGCCCCCTCTCCCCTCCACCTCTCTGTCCTCAGTCGGGGAGAAGGTGTGACCAGCTGCCTCCCATAGACTCAGAGGTGCACAGGCAGAGGTGCTGGCCACCTGCAGACCTCACGGGAGGGCCACAGGTCTAGGGCCACAACAGGGCTCCTGAACCCCACAGGACCCACTACTGAGTCCAGGACCTTCATCAGTTTCCAAGACCCTGCCCATCCCCCATGCACAAACTTGGCATTCAGCTCCTTTCTGTGGAAAAGTTGTGCATGTGAGCAAAGGATCAGCTGTCAGTTGTTCAGCCACTGCTCCCTTGGGAGTTCCTGAGAGTGGAGCCAAAAAGGGCAGGACCCTGAGAGGACAGGACCCAGATTGGAGGGACCTGGAGTGGGCAGGACCCAAAGTGAGTGGATCCCAGCCTGGGAAGACCGCAAGAGGGCAGGATACTGAGTGGCTGGGACCCCAAGTGGGCAGCACTAGGAGTGAGCAGGAAGAGGAGTGGGGGGCCCAGAGTGGGGGATATGGTTTGGGGGCACCCAGAGTGGGGGTAACTGGAATGGGGGACATGCAGTGGGGAACCCAGAGTTGATGGCACTAGGAGTGAGCCAGAAGCACATTGGGGAGATGCAGAGTTGGGAGACATGGTGGGCAGAGCCAGAGTAGGGATATCTGGAGTGGAGGGACATGGAGTGAGCTGCCTACTCAATCCAGTCAATGGCTCCTGTGATTCTCCACCTCTGGATAGAGCTGTGCCCTGGGCTGAGCTCCCTGTCCCTCTCCAAGACCAGTCTCCTGAGGTGATGGCCTCCACAAGCCCCTTCCCTCACCTATTGCCTGCTGGGAGCAGCACCTGCATACCTGCCAACCTCCTCTCTTTTCCTCTCAGGACCTGCTCGGGCTATAGCGGTGCTGGTGCTGGGGGCCACAACATCACTCCACCACAGAGCATTCTCCCACCATGGCCACCTCAGCTTCTCCCACTTGTCACATCCCTGCTGTCCCTGGGATTCTGACTGGGGTCTCCTCCTGTGGTTACCCCTGCCATGTAAATAACCCTCAGATGATTCATTCCATGCAGGGTACTCAGCCTTGTCCAGCACCTTCCTCATTGCCTGGCACCAGTGGGCAGGGCTAAGAAACAGCCCTCAGGGCCAGTGACTGAAGCCCCCATCCCCAAGGCAGTTCCACTTCCTGGGCACCCCTCTTGGTTGGCTCCCATGTCTGCAAACACTGGAGGCCCTGGAACATACATGCTTTCACCATACTCACTGACTGTCCCCATGCCCCACGCCACACCACCCCCTCACCTGGGGGAGTCCATCCCCCACCACACCTGAACCCTCTTCCCTTCTCCCTTGTCACAACCCCAAGCTGGTCACACTCACCCATGCTGCCCACTCCCATTTAGGGATGGCTACCTGCCCATCTGCCTCAATGATGCCTTCACCTTCCTCTCCCCTCAAGTCCCCCAATCGTCCCACTGCTCATGGCCACTGTGGATCTTGGTACTAATTTCACAGTGATAGAAAGTAACCAAGCAAGAAGTGCCTCCCTGTCCCATACCCAGCCTGCTCTCAGGCTGACCACCAGACTCCAGATGGCTCCCACACCTGCCCCTGCCTTGCCCAGGACTTCCCCAGCCCTCTCAGTCTTTCTTCTTTGAGTCAATCCCTTAACTGGGGTGTCTGTAGATCTCCCAGCTCACACATTGGCCTCTCCAGCCTATTCCACCCCTCCACCTGCCCTGCGATGCTGCTCCCCACTCCTGCAACATGTTTCAGAATGATCTAGGCTCCTGCTGCAGACTCCATGACCCCCACTCTCCATCCATGTCCCCCACTCCCCATGGCACATTCTGACCCAGCTGCCACACCACAGCATCGTGTCCCAGCTCAGCAGCCACCTTCATTCAACACCCCTCCTGGACAGACCTCATCTGTTTGCCTTCCAGAGCACCCTGCCATTCTGATGTCCCTCTTATCTCACCCACCATGCCCTTTCAGCCCCCTCTGCTAACACCTCCTCACCCCACTCTCTTTGGAAATGGGATGAGTCCCTGAGCATCAGAGAAGCAGGGTCTTAGCCCTAAGCCCTCTCTCCCCTTCTTTCACTGCATGAAGGTTGAGCACAACCTGACACAACAACACCTGCTAATAGTTGTCAGCCATTGAAACAGGATGACAGGTCCCACTGCTATTCTTTCTACTTCTGTGTATACTGGAAAGTTTCATAAGGAAAAAGTGAGGTATAAATAGCTGTATGCTAAAGCCTTGATATCCAAGTACCTATTGAACAACCCCATAGAGGTCTACATATCACTCAGCCAAATGGAACTCCATTCCTCCCTCTCAAAGTCTCCCCCAGTGCCCAGCTTGGCAAGGAGCACTGTGCCAGAAGCCTCCTGCCATTCCTCCAGGACAGGAGGGCAAACTAGTCCAGCATGTAAAACCTGGACCATGACCTATTTTCCTGTGGCCCAAGAACAGAGAATAGCTCTTACTCTTTTTAAGGGTTCTAAACCACCACCACCACCACCCCACACACACAGAGGCATTGTGTGGCCCCCACTGCCTACCCAATACCTAGAAAATTGTTGACTCCTCTCCAGGATGCCAAGCCCCTCATAAACCCTGGCCTTGTCCTGGAAGCACCCACCACCATGCCAGCCAAAAGAAATAATGTCCTGGACCAATGGTCCTCAGCCCCCAACCTCCCTGCTCCAGGGCCCTGCTTTTACAGCCAGACCTTGACTGATGGAGCAGGTGACAAGTACCATTCAGTGAGGCACATGGTGGGTGCTGGAGAAATGCTGGCTAAGGAAAACTTGTTGGTATATCCTGACTGTTCCCACTTCATTGGGTTCTCCTGCCCACTTCTGTGATTTCACCTCCTGGGCCATGGGGGATGCCCTTGCAGTAAGCAAAAACCAATGCCCAGAGCCTACTTCTTCTTGGGGGAGCCCTGTGGAGTTAGCACAAACCTATGCCCAGCTCACAACCTTCCTGGGTGAGCACCATGGGGTAAGAACAAACCACACCCAGAGCCTACCTCTTCTTAAAGGAGCCTACCTCTTCCTACAGTAGAACCTCTGCATGGGTTCAGTGTGGCCATGACTAGCCTCTTCCTTCCACTTCATAGTAGATGATGGTCCAGAGCTGCACCAGCTCCTGGCTGCCTCATGGTGAAGCCCAGCTGCCCTGCTGTGGAGAGCATGATGAGCTCTGGCTGCCTTCATCCCCCTGGAGTGCATGAGAACTGGAACCCAGGCTCCTGACCTCCAGGAAGGAACCATGCCTGGGTCAGGGACTGGGGCTTTGGAGTGAATTCTACTTCTGCTGTCTACTAAAGCCCGTGAGTGGCCAAGGGGTGAAGGCAGAAAATTGCCAGGGCACCATCACTGCCACCCTGCAGCAGTGTAGCCCAGTGAGAACTGGGTCATGACACAGGGCCATGGGACATGCTCACATCATCCCCAAGAGGGCCACACTCTTGGACCCCCTTGACTATTCCATGAGTTGAGAATGGTTCTGATACTCATCCTGCTGGAGGTAGAACAAGGAAAGGAGAAGGCAAAGGATGGGACTCTGACCCCATACCCTGGAGAGGAGGAGCATGGCCCATGGAGGCTTGGCCCACATCTGCTGGGAAGGACCTTCACTTCCCCAGCAAGGCTGGCCTAATGCTCTGCACTCTGGGCTGAGTGGGAGGAGGGACACTATATTAGTCAGCCAAAGGGGTGCTGATGCAAAATACCAGAAATCTGTTGGCTTTTATAAAGGGTATTCATTTGGGGTAGAAGCCCACAGTTAAGAGGCCATAAAACATAAGTAACTTCCCTCACCAAAGTCTGTTGCCACATGTTGGAGCAAGATGGCTGCTGACAACTGAAAGGTATCAGGTTTTCTGTGTTCCTCTCTTCCTGGGGCTCATTTCTCTACAGACTCAGCACCTCTGCTCTCTCCACAAGGCCAGCTAGAGAGTCTCAGGCAGATGGCTCATCTCTCTTCCTGGGGCCTCTGCTATGTCCAGTTGAGCCTTCTCTCTTTCCTCATATATCTTCTTTCCTGTGTGTTTACTTCCCAGGCTCCAGGATGAAAACTCCAAACTCCCTTCTCTGTGGTGCAGTTTCTCTGTGAGTCCCTGCCCCCTTGGTGGGTGGGGTCTCAATGTCTTACTGATGTGGCCCAATCAAAGCTCTAATCATTATTTAATCAAGTAAAAGTGAAACCTCTGACTCAAATAAAATCTAATATGCTGAGAAAAGCAAACCAGTTTACAAACATAATCCAATATCTATTTTTGGAATTCATAAATAATGCTAAACTGCTAAAGACTCCTTCTATGGCACAAAACATGGTCACTCACCCTGGAATGACCTGCTTCCACTGACTGGACTTTTCAGTTAACAAAGGATGCATGGCCTTGGCCCAAGCATGTTGCCCACCATTTACTTAACTCCATTGGCCACCACAGCAAGCCTTCCCATGGTCGGTTCTGATATTTCTCACCACAAGCACTCATTGAAACAGTGTTCTTGGGACTGTTTTGGTGAAGATGCCAGAATTTCTTCTGGAGACAATGAGAATTGTTCAGTGTTCTCTCCAGGACACTTGATAAGCCCTGTTCTCACCCGGCAGGGGTCCTCATGGCTTTGAGAACCCCACACTGTGTGTGATGCCCAGGCCTCTGGGATGGTAACTCACCATGACCTTGCCAGCCTGGAGACTTCAGGGATTTTTCACAGAACCTCCCCACCTGCCCTGACTGAGCGGCACAGGCTGGAATCATTCCTGCTCTTGGCGTGGTGGCCTCAACATGGGGGAACCTCTTCAGAGAGGCTGCCCGACACCACCTGACTGAGCTGATGCTGCTGCCCTCTGCCCTCCTGCCCCTCTGTCCCAGACCCACTTCCAAGAGCTGGCAGGCAGTCTGATGCTGCTCCTGCTGGGCCAGCATGCATGTGCACACCAGAACCATGTCTTCACTGTCCAGCAGGTACAGGTAGAGTAGACTCTCAAACAAGGCTTCAAGGAAGGGCTTGGCCTGGGCAAGGTCATCTTGCAGTCCCGAGCAAAACCTTCCTGCAAGGATATCCAGCACTGCAGCTGATGGACAAAAGTCCCCACTCTCCTGCAGCAGCACCAGGAAGCTCTGCATGACCTCTTGGGCTGGGGGTCCACTCTGCCAACAGAGAGAACAGTCACTGCCGCACTGGCCTTGGTCACCACACAATGCACACAGCACTGCCCACACCCTTTTCTTCCTCAGACCTCCTCCATGCAGCCCACCCAAGTAAAGGCAGGGTTGGGGGCCAGATTCCCTTGAGAATTTCCTCCCAAACCCCCAAAGAACACAGTCTTTTAAGAACTCCATCTGAGGGCCATGCTCATGCCCAGGGACACCCTGCACAGGTCCTCTGTCTCTGAACCTCTCCTCTGACCCCCTGGGCCACACTGACTTAGGCAGCTGAGGGGCCCATCCCCAGTCTGGCCCAACAATGAAAAATGTGCACAAGGAAATGAAAGCCCTTGCTTAGCAGTGCTGCTTGCTGACCCTGGCCAGCTCATGTCTTGCATGTTTGCTTTGGCTTACTTCCCTTCACAGAAGCTTGTGCGGTGGACCCTAGAGCTGCTGCAATTGGCAGATGTGGACATCCATCTCAGAGAGTTGTGGCAACTTCTTAGGATCACCAGGCAGGTGACCTCAGCAGGCTGGACTCTGTGTCCAAGCACCAATCAATCTACATCCAGAAGGTCACTCTGCCCCCCTGAGACATGGGTACACCCCATCTCAAACTTCCAGAGCTAGGTGCTGGCTGGTGGGACTTCTGGGCTTTCTGTATTTTTCCTTAGTTTATACAAATCTCACTGTGTACATACACACATTTTCACATCAGAAAAAGAGAAAGGGACCAACTGCCTCTGCCATCCTGAACCTGCCTGATACTTATGACCTTGTTCATATATCCAGATCTGACACATGTTCTTTTTTTTTTTTTCCAAAGCTGAATCGATTTATTTATTTATTTATTTTTTATTTGTAAAATGATATATAGATATATATGCATATATGTTCTGTCAGAGGACTGGAGTATGCTGAAATGTGTCCCCCCATGGGCACTTAGGTGCTTCCTAGAGTCTGTCTTTCCAAACAGAATGCCTTTGTTTGCATCTGAACTCTCTTTTCCATGAGATGGACTTCTAGGGGTGAAGTTAAAATGAAGTGGGATATGGAAATTAAAATTATTCACTGATATGCCAAACTACATTCCAAAAAGGCAGCAAGAACCTACATGTCCATAGATGGCGGATGGTTGGGCCTGTCAGTCCCACCGGCCCAGTGGTCTGCTCTGTCTCTCTCATTTTCTCAAGCCAGACTAAGCATTTGCAAGTGTCTGTGGAACTCTCAGGCTGGTTCTACCAGGCCAGCTGCTGCTCCTCCCTCCCTCTGCACATTGCCCCACCAGGTTGACTCCTTTTAGTCTCCAGACCTCACCTGCCAATTTTCAGGGCCCACCTGTCCCCAGATTCGGACATTCACACCCAGTGGTTACCATGCTTTTCTGTGCACCTTACCGACTGCAGGAGGCTCTGGGCTTCAGATAAGGGGCAGAAGACCCTGTGCCCCTTCTCAAAAGAATGGTGTTTCCATGACTTCCACTGAGGGAGGGCTCCTCTCACCACACCCATTTGCTACAGCACAGACCTGTCCCCATCAGACCCTTGGAAGAGGCGGGGAATGGGGAGGGAAAGCTGGAGGCAAGACTTCCCCCACAAGTCTGATACAGAGACCAGAAATTAAGATCAGAAAGGGATTCATTTGTGGACTCTGGTTTTGATGAGGGCCCATGGCTTTTCCAGGCCTAGATATTTATTGGAGGAATGGAGTAGAGGAAACCTGCTGGGCATGTGCAGTGCAGAAGATCCTCACTTGCCCAGCACCTAGATATCTATAAGGCAGGGCTGCTGCTCTGCATGGAAAGGCCCACAAACACCTCTCATCCTGCTGTGGTGGGCCCACTTCTCAGCACTGGGGGTCTTCCTTTGAGTCCCGAACATCTGGCCATTACCCCAGCCACCCCCACCCGGACTCACCCAGTGGTCATGAGCTCGGCCAGTACCCGCCATTTCCAAACTCAGGGCAGAGCACATGCTCTAGGTGCCTCCCCCGGGGCTGTTAGGGAAGGCCCAGGTGCCAGTGCTGTGCCACGGGCCACAGCCTGGGCCCCACAGGGTCATGGTCCCTACAAATGTAGGCTGTGCCCACACTCCAAACCCAACCATTTGGGCTGATTCCACCCCTCTTTCTTGCTCTGCATTGCTTCCTGTGCCTGGGACACGGGGTCAGACTTGGCAATTTGCAAAGCCCCCTGGAATTGCAGTTCTCCCAGGAAGGCACTGGGTCTTTCCTATCAGAGCTTCTGAACCCCAAGGTGAAGGGCCCTGGCAGCCTCATGCCCCTCTATGATCCTGCACCCTCAGACATCCTCCCTGCGCCCCTGCCCTGAGCTCTCCTGCGATCTCCCAGGACTGGGTCCTGCTATGGGAGGTGAGATCTCAGAGCCCTGAAGGAGAGCCCACCATTCAGACTGGGACCCTGGCAAGTGGATGCTGGCAGGCAGGTGGGAGCAGAAGTGCACACAACCTAGTAGTCAGTGAGCAGGGGCATGCTGGAACTTCCACCCCTGCAGTGGGAGGGGTTCAGGAAGGTGGAGGAAGTAAACTTTGAACAACCCCGCTTCTTTTACCCTAAGGTACTCTGCAGAGGCAAGGTTGGTTCTGGGGATGCTAGTTGCAGAAGAGGGTGGGATAAGAAGTCCCTTGGTCCATTGCTCCATGGCACGGGCACCCCCTGCTCTCTGTGCCTACACCAGCCCATCTGGCTCCCAGGAGCTGGACAGGAGGAGGATGGCACCTTTGTAAACCCGAACCCCAAGGAGTCAGCTGGCCAGGACTGAGCAGAAGCTCCTGTGGAAGATGTTGGTCCTTCCACCCTGGGGATGGTGCAGGGTCGCTGATGGACAAGCTGGAGGGACCAGGAGGGGGCGACTTTCAGAGCAGGGTTCTGCAGGGTGACTTCAGAACCTTTGAACTTTGCCCTGACCCCAGAAGGCCTGAACTGTCCTTGACCCTAGCTTTGGAGGCTCAGCTGCACAAAGGAGAATATAGAGTGAGGCCTGAGGATATCCTGGGAAATTTAAGGGAAGTTAAGGATACTCCCTGATCTGGTCAAGTAATTGTTGGGTAATTTCTAAACTGCTAAAACCCTGGCTTAAGACATCTAGTGAATATGTGAATGGTAAACCTTCTGGTGAATACTAGGCTCTCCTTTGTAAAGTTTGCAGTTTTAGGGAGCAAATCAAAGGCTGGGTTTTGAGCCTCCACAAGCAGGGAAGACCTACTCAAGGTGAGAGATGGGGACTCTGCACTGGCACTTAAAGGGTGGGCCAGGGGTACCTGGAAAGAAAGAGTCCTGACTTCATGGCTTAGTGTGTGCAAAGAATTAGGTAAAAGAGTTTAGCATCAGTTCAAGTGTAAATCAGGGAACACTCCACAGGGCTGGTGGCAGGTTTGCTACATAAATCATGGGTGTGCAGAGGGTGGACTTGGAGTTGGAGGTAGACCACTTCCTGGCCTGAAAGGTGATTATAATACATTGTACAATAAAAATGGTGCTCTGTGAAACAGATTTCAGAACAGGAACCCACCTGGAGAGCTTAGAGGTCAAATGATATGTGCCACATTACTAAACCATCCTACTGGTGGGATGAAATAATGAGGCATATTCATTTTCTCCTTTTTGTTTATCAATCTTTTCTGATTTTTATAAGGTGATGTCATGTTTTTCTACTTTTAAGTTTTTTTTTAAAGGAGTGTAAAGGCAAATCAGGGATATTAACAGGGTTGGGTCAGAGCCATCGTGACCAACTGTACTGAGGCTTAAGCATTGCATAAGGGTGGAAAGTGAATGGAAATGAGAAGATTTTGGTCTGCATCTGAGCAACACTTGGTGCAGCAAATCTCCCACTTACTGTGAATCTTTCTGAGAATGTGATCTTGGGGCCTTGCATCTAGGACACTCTAGGTGCTCAGTGAATAAACTCCTCATCACCCATAAAGCACTAATAACAATTAACCCTCGATGTTACCTGCCAAAACATCAAATAAAGTACTGTGCAAAATTAAATTAGATTTTTAAAAATTCCACAAATTTTGTGATCCTAATTTTCATTGTTTTAAAAGTAGTTACTTTTTTTCATTGCTGTGCACTCAATTAATCCCAGGAAAAATGTTTCTGTTTACAAATGTGTCTTACTTAACATTTTGAGATAGGCTGACTGTTCCCTATTTACTATAAACAAGTGGGTCCAGTAAATTTTAAAACATTTTCCAAAAGACCTCTACCAGTAAGTTGTAATTCAGATTTTGAAGCCGTGGTTGTCACACTCTAAAGCCCACACTCCTAACCTCAGCACTTCAGTACAAATTCTTTATGACCTTCATATCTAATGGAGATTGGTATATCAACAAAAGGCAGTGCCGGCATGTATTTAACCAATGCCCATTGCAAGCCTAAGCTGTCTTTCACCTTCTCTCTTCTCTCTAATGTGAAATGTAATCATTAGCACATCTTAAACATACTTGCCCATATTTCTCAATCTTCTCACCTGAACCCAGATTAAAATGGGGTGGATTCTCAGGTCAATTAGTTAATAGCTGTGTGTCCTTGGGCAACTTATTTATCCTCTCTGAAAACTAGGGATAGTGATAGGATCAATGCCATCAATTTGAGACCTTTGGGATCATGACATCATCACCATTTTGTTTCCTGTATACACTGCTGATTCTTAACACATTAAGCATCTGGTAATGCAAGTTCCCCTTATTCCTTTCCCCTTTCATAAATTTTCTGGCAGTCCCTGCACTTTCCTTCATGATAATTAGTTGAGCACATTTTTAAATTATCTCCTGATGGACAGAGGCTTGAAGTTAAGTTCCTTAGAGGCTCCCCCGAGTAACTAGCAGTACTATTTTGTGGCTATGAAAGATGTTTAAAAGGAAAGTATGAGGTCATTTATATTATTAAAAGGAAAGCTAAAAAATGTAACATGAAATTGTACAGCATAGTAAATCCACATGTGAAATATGAATATGGGTAAAATTGCATATATAAGACCATTTTTCTTTGAAGCTGGACAAATATATGTTTATACTACAAGATGTTCCTATCAGACAAAAAAAACCCCATTATGCTAAGTGATATAAAATGTAAATATAAATCAATTTATAAAGATGAAATTAGATTAGTAGCTATATAAGGCTGGGGAAGAACTGCTAAGGGGATTAAAATTATTCTTTTTGGAGTAATGAAATTATTCTAAAATTTTTTGTAGTGATGAATATACAACACTGTGGTTATACTAAAAGCCATTGATTATATACTTTGGATAGATCATATAGTATGTGAATATATCTCAATAGCACTGCATAATAAATTTTAAAATGTGCAAGAATAGGCAGAGATAGCAGCTATGTACAGCAGGGGAAGCAAGAGAGATTGAGAGGTGAAGAATTTTCTTATTATTTTTCTGTTTATGTTTGTTATGATTATTATTGAAATAATGAAAATGCTCCAATAACAATTGAAGTGATGAATGCACAATGATGTGATTATAACAAATACCATTGATTGTACACTTTACATGAATTGTATGCTTTATTAATATGTATCAATTTTGTTGGGCACAGTCCTTCTGGACACATTGCTGGAACAAAATCCCCCGGACCCAGGCTTCTGAGTAGCTCTGTGTGAAGCAGACACCTTCCAGGAGAGGAGAAAGGGTGTTTGATGTCCAGGGTAGTAGTCCAATGAGGCCAGAGGGAACGTAGATAGAAACTGAGGGAGTAATTGGGTCCTTCCTTTCTTGGGGGCTGGACGGTGTCCTCAGAAGGCAGACTGGGGTGGGGGCAGGGAATGGGAAAAGAGGAGCCTCGATTTACAATGGCCCCAACACTAAAACAGATACTTAGGTACGACCCTTTTTCTTGCTGTAACAGAAATGATTTATACTTAAAACCTTGCTCAAAGAGTCAGATGGGTTTGGGAATCCTGTGCCTCCAGTTGAAGACAAATATTTTTCAGGTGAGACAAAGCCCTGCAAGCCCTCTCCCTGGGGTATGGTCCAGTATCTCCCCATGAAGTTCCCCTTCTGCCATCCTGGGCTCTAGCCTAACTCCTTAAACCAAGGAACATGCAAGTGGGGACCCACCCTTTCTGCAGCCTGGGTCCACAAGACCAAACCATGCTTCCCTGAATACTTTTTCTTCCAAATAGGCCTGGGAGTAGGGAGAGGTGAGTGAGGCATCAGAAAACTGAGTCATCAAGATAAATAATATCTTGATGCAATATTCCTAAAAATTGAACTTAATGCCAAAGAATCTGTGATGTAAACAATTTCAAAATTTTAAATGTAGGCAGGTCAGCATTATTAATTTTTTTCTTTTTGGTTAGGCTATAAAGAGTAGCAATGTTGCACCCAGACAAGGCCCTGTTTGCTGGCTGTAATCCAACTTTTCTTCAGGTCCTAAGTCAGATGCAGGGAGGGGGACAGGCAGCTTAGAGCCCAGGATCTGTTGACGGAGCATAAGTGCCAGATGCCTTGCTCAGGCCACCTAATCTGCATAAGTACCCTGTCACTACACTACTTAAGTTTTTATTTTCTAGTGGTTACCCCAGAGCTTATGATACACATCCAGCCTACATTCAAAAACATTAAACCAATTCATGTGTAGTGTGAGAACCTAACAACCCATATCCAGCTCCTCCATCCCATCCCTGTGCTTTTACTGTCACACTTTTGACTTTCACTTATGCCATAATGCACAAGACACTACCCAGTTTTCTGTAGACAATCAGTTATCTTTTAGCATGGTTAAAAAGGATTGAGTGTAGGTTATATGTTCACTTTCATTTTCACCATATTCTGCTCTTGATTTCTTTTGTGGATCCAATTTTTAGACTGGTGTAATTCCTTTGCCTGAAGAAATATTTTAGCATGTCTTGTGCAATTCAAAATCTTTCATTTTTAAAAGATTTTGTTTTTATGAAACATAATTTGGCTAAGATAAAGTGGCTTCCTTTAGTTACTTTAAGAATTATCCTCTATCTTGCATATTTTTCAATATTCTACTGTATTCCTTATTTGTCTTGCCCTGTATGTCATGTTTTCAGCAGTCTGAATTTTTGTTTAGGTGTGTTGTGTGTGTGTGTGTACAGTTGATATTTATATTGCTAGGTAGGCTCTGAGTTTCCTTAATCTGTGGTTTCATGACTTTTATTACTTTTAGAAAATTCCAAGTCATTTTCAAATATCTTTTCTGTATTTTTCTTGCTCTTCTGGGGTCTCAATTACACATTTGTTGGGTCATTTGATATGGTCCAACAGTTCTTGGATGCCCTGCCATGTTTAATTCTACACTTTTCTCTTTCTATTTCATTTTGAATAACTTCTATTGACCTGTCCTTAAAGATTGTTTCCTTGTCTAAGTAGACTTTAGAGATGTGCCTACCCATAGAGGGCAATGTTCATCTCTATGATGTTGAGGAGGAGAGATGAACGGTTACTGTTTTTTTTCCTACATATCAACTTGATTATTGATGTTTCCATCTATCTGCTAAAATGTTCAAATGGCTCACACTTATAGTCCATCTTGAACACTAAAGCATTTAACATGAAATAATACTTACATAAAAATGGCCAGTGCTCCATCTTGAAAGAAAGGGGAAAATTATGTGTATATGAGAAAGCTACAGAATTCATATTTTTAAAGCTAGTCCATTTTGCTATCCATATGAAAATTGGATGAATACTTAATTATTAATCCAAAGAGAGCATGAAAATCTTTAAATAAATTTATAATGGAAAAACATGATGTTATGTTCCCTGAATATGTAGCATTGCCCCACACTTCTTTTGCTAACAGGAAGTCACAGACTAGAATATTTGTGTAAAAGGGGCAAGAGGTATCCTAAAACAGCAAAAGACTTGGAACTTTCATGTAGCACCTGTATTTCTGATCTGTAAATCATAAAACCTCTGTGTATTTAAATGAATGTACCTTGTCCATAAATGTCTCCCAATTATTTAATTAAAAAATATTATTAGGGTAGGAGATGATCTAGAGGTAGACATGTAAGCGCTGATTCTCTGCTAATGAATGGCCCAAGCTGCCACAGTTGTGCAAGATGACATGGCAATATCTTCAGAAGCTATGTATGGAGGTAATAAGGATGGGTTACAAGGGTAAAATGTACAAATGTCACTTGACTCTAAGAAAGGATAGTTCCTTAAGGTGGAGAGGGACCCATGTCATGCCTAGTCATATTTGGCTTTTACCAAGGAGGAACTCCTGGGCAGCCTTGTTACCCTCCATGCACCACCCAAAACAGAAACCCCCAAAATGGGTGTCCAGGGCTCAGCATATGTCCAGAAAAGGTCAGGCCCCATACCTGAACACACTGAGGACAAAGCAAAGTCCCAGTCACAACTGGGCCTCACCAAATCCAGGGGGACCACAGAGGGTACAACTTGCAGGCCCATATAAAACCGGCCATAATGGAGACCTTGCCAAACCAGGAGGGCATACTGTGAGTGGAATGGCTCACCCATCCTCCTAAGGTGGGCAGGGTGGTCTTGGACAATGTTGTGGGTGAACCCTAGGTGCTTGTGGTTCACAGGTTACCTCCCTTGAGCCTATCTGTCTGGCCAGCTCAGACCAGTTTCAAGGTCCTGGGTGGTAGTGCAGGGGCACTCAGAAAACAGGTGGACTCTTAGGTGTGTGGTGGAGGGCCAGGGATGCTTCTGCTGTCCTTTGATTTTCTCTTCTGGAAATGAAGTTTATAATTTATTATGCAATCTGGTCACCATGATGGGCAGGCTGCAAAAGTGAAACCAATCAGAACCAAGGGACCAGCTCCCAAAGACCCGGGGGTTGCAGTGGGAGAAAGGGGTGAGGGGCAGGGGTGTGGTCACCCTACAGAATTTCTACTTTGACCTTGATGGAATGAAATTTTGAGGGGAATGTAAAAGCCACCAGCACCAGTAGACAGCCGTCAAGCTAAGGAAGGAGCTAGTTTCTCCTAAATTCTTACACAAAACCCCTGCCTCCTCTGGGAAGAGCCACTTTACCTTCTAAGAGCACAAATGCAGCTCTGGTTGCCCTCTGGGAATCAAAAGAACACAAAGTGTACCATGCCCAGAGCACTAAAAAAAATTCACTTTTTCATTCACTCTGCAAACCGGAACTTACCTTCAGGCTAGAGGCACACATCTCAGGACCGAAATGCAAGGCCAGGGGTAGAGCTCAGTTCATGAAGTTGGACCACTGAACTTCATTCCTAGAACCCTGATCAAGATACAATAGACAGATTGCTCATAAGGGTCCAGAAATAGGGTACCAGACATTTCACTGAAAAAATGGCCAGGTCCCTTTAAGTCAGAAATTCAACTAAACCAGCACATTTCTAGCCAAAGGCTTAAGGATCAAGGGTCAGGTGAATGACTGAGGCCAAAATTACACCCTCACAAGAAACATTCAATTGGTGCATCTGGGGTACTTGCTCTCCTGGAAATGTGTTGGTCAGGGGAAAACAAAAATTCTCTGCTTACTTTTCAAAAGTTGTGATCGGGATTAAAAACAAGAGGAGATATTTTCCTGACAGACTTGAAAATCACAGCCTTCCTCACATGTCTGTAAAATCTCTGGAATCCACTGAGACATATTCTCATATGGAAGCAACTCAGATGAACACAAGTCCTTACTCCTGGATACTGCCTCAGATTGTTGGTGGAGATCATGGACTGTTTCACACCCAAGTACTTTTAAATCCAGTGGCTCCTACTAAATCTGTAACTCTTGGCTCAATTCCATATTTGTGGGGATCATGACAGGGTTAGGAAGTCACCTTCCATTCCCTTTTCTCCTTAACATAATAAAAGATACATTGTTTTCTTCATTTTGCATTTTACTTGGAGCTATTACACATAAATAGAAAGCCATATCACACAGCTAGGATTATCTGCTCATGCATTTTGTTAAACTCACCTTGCAGCTTCCTCACCAGGCAAGGTTTCCAAGCAGAATATCTTCAAACAAGAGTAGAGCTGGCTAGATGGCCCAGCTCAGCACCACTCAAGCATTCTGTGAGAAGACAACCAATCCAAGTCTTTTCATGTAATAGGCTCCTTCATTTTAATTCTCTTGCATTTCTCATGATGGCACTTCATTTTGGGGGAAGCTAATATAAATGTACAGAAGTTTTTCTTTTTAAATTATCATCTAACTGTTACAGCAGACAAAACATAGACAATGAAAAACCCAGGCAGCTCTCTGAGAGGCAGAGGAACAAAGTTTAATTACACTCAGGCCCAGAGGAGAGTCCTAAACAAATGGGCAGACAGGGCTTACAAAAGCAAAAGAAGCCAAAAATTGGACTGAACCACTCAGCATGGATTGTTTGCCCCAGCTTTGGCTAACTTGCAGCTGCCATAGATTTTGGTGGCAGATATTGGCTCCTAGGGAGGGGGCAAGGAAGGAAAGGATAAGGAAGGCAAGGCACAGAAGCATCCTATTATACACCGATAAGCAATTGCAATTAGGGCTTTATTCACTATAGTCCAGTCTGCAGGGGCCACAGCAGCAAGTCCAACTCCAAATACCAAGGTGAGTAGGCTGTGTAAGCACAGGAGCCACCATAAGCAAGGGTCCAATCAGCAGGCGTTTGATGAGGTCAGTGTTTGGGGATCCTGGGCGACTCACACTCTCAAGGGGTGGCTGGATACAGGTTGGGCTCTCCAGCTGTACTGTTCTTTATTGGGGTGTGCCTTCTTGACCCTGGAATGATGCATCCAAGGGACGATGCCTGCAACTTTAAGAGCAGTAGGAGTTACAAGGATCACAGTATGTGGACCTGTCCAGGAAGCCTGAAGGGGTTCTTTTTTCCAGTCTTTGACCCAGACTAGGTTCCCTGGCCAGTGGGGGTGCACGGGTGTCCCAGAGGGATGAGGTTCTGGGACAACACAGTTTTATGTTTTTGGGCTAGAGTTTTCCCCAGCTGCTGCTGCTGGAGAATGAAATCTTGGCTAGACTCCCCCAGAAGTTTGAGATTTCCTTTGAAGGCCCAGATAATTGAGGGTGGCCATCCAAATAGAATTTCAAAGGGTGAATAGACTGTGGGTCCAGTGGTGCACCTAACTTGGAGAAGGGTCAAGGGAAGTAAGTCTACCCAGGGGAGACCAGTTTCTTGGCAGAATTTGGCTTGGGTGGCTTTGAGGGTTTGATTCATGCATTCAACATTCCCTGAACTCATGGGCTTATAAACAGTATGGAGATTCCACTTCATTCCTAACATTTTTGCCAGCTCTTGAACTATGGAAGACACTAAGGCTAGGCCATTGTCACTTCCAATAAACAGTGGCAGCCCATGGCATGGAATTATTTCTCTAAGTAAAGCCTTAGTCACTTCTCTTGCCTTTTTGGTGTGAGTGGGGAAAGCTTCGACATAACCTGAAAAGGTGCATATCATTACTAACAGATATTTGTACCCCTGACTTGGTTTCACATGTGTGAAGTCTACTGTGATATCTTCAAAGGGGACTGTCCCCATGTGCTGGACACATGCTGGAGTACAGGGGCCCTGCAGAGGGTTGTTTTTGGAACAAACTTGGAACTGGCTGCTGATGGTGGCACAGAGACAAGCTAGTCAGGCTAGTAGTAGTATCTCCCAAGCAAGACTTCTATCACAGTTTTCCCTAGGTGGGTGAGTTGGTGATATTGCTGGATGAGGGCATGAGTGACTCCTTTTGGGGCAAAAATCTGGTCATTTGAGAGCAGCCAAGTTCCTTCCAGGGTTTGGCTTTCTTCTTCTCTCTTGGCCCATTCCTGTTCTTCCCAGGTATAGCTTAATGGATTAGTTTCTTATCCTAAGAGGGACAGCTGCCGTATCAGTTCTGGGACTTATATTCCATGGGTCCCTTCAGCCATTTGCTGAGTTACTTTGTTGGTTACCCTGTTTCCTTGAGCAACAATTTCCATTCATTTCTGATGTTCCTGGCAGTGGTTGATGGCAATTTTGTCTGGTTTCCAGATTGCTTCTAACAGTTGGGGGATTTCTTCTTTGTTTTTGATTTTCTTTCCCCCTGCAGTTAGGAGACCACTTTCTTTATAAATTGCCCCATGGATGTGAATGGTAGTGAGTGTGTACTTAAAGTCAGTGTAAATGTTTACCTGTTGCCCGGCAGCTTGCTACAGGACTTGGTCCGGTGCCTAGAGTTCTACTCATTGCGCAGACCTTCCCCGGGATAGAGATGCCACTTCCACCACCTGTTCAGTAGTGGTGACTGCATATCCAGCAAGCTTTTCCCCATTTTTAATGAGACTGCTCCCATCTGTAAATAGCGTCTGATCTGGGGAAGGGAGTGGTTTATCTTGGAGGTGAGGGCGATTGGTGTAAACTTCCTCGGTCACTTCAACACAGTCATGCTCAGGAACCCCTTCCTCATCTGTCCTCATTAGGACAGTGACTACATGTGGCACCAGAACATGAATAGCCTGTCCGAGGGTTTATTTGTTGGCTTCTTTGATAAGGGTTACAGTTGCTACCAGGGCTTTCAAGCAGGGTGGCCACCCTGAAGCCACAGGGTCCCACTGCTTGGAGAGGTAAGGGATGGGTCTTTGCCAGGGGCCAACTGTTTGTGTGAGGACCCCCAAGGCTACTTTGTTCTTTTCATGCACTAGCAGGTTAAAGTTGCGAGTTACATCCAGGAGTCCCAAGGCAGGGGCTTGGCCCAGTTGTCTTTTGATGTTTTGAAAGGCCCCCTGTTGAGCTTCTCCCCAGGCAAGGCACTCTTTTTCTTGACCCATCAGAACTTCATAAATGGGTTTGGCCATGGCTGCAAACCCTGGAATCCAGATGCAGCAGAACCCTGCAGCTCCGAGGAACTCACAAAGCTTTCTTTTAGTAATGGAGGTAGGGATGGTGCAAATCACTTTCTTTTGTTCTGGTCTGAGCATCCGGTGTCCTTGTGTGATGCTGAACCCCAGGTACTTGACCTGCTCTTTACCTATCTGGGCTTTTCTCCAAGAGACTTTGAACCCAGTCTGTGTTAGAAGTTGTAGGAGAGTCTGGGTCCCTTTCCAGTAGTCCTCTTTCATCTCACTGGCAAGTAGGAGGTCATCTACATATTGCAAGAGGGCACACCTGCAGTCTTCCTGGGGATAGGTGGCCAGATCTGCTACCAAGTCTTCCCCCAAAAGGGTAGGGGAATTTTTGAAGCCTTGAGGGAGCCAGGTCCAGGTTAACTGAGTTTTCTGCTGGGTTCTGTGATCTTTCCACTCAAAGGTAAACAGAGGCTTGCTCAGGGGGACAGTAGAAGGTGTTTTTCAGGTCCAAGGAAGTGAACCAGGTGGGTTCAGGTGGCAGCTATCCTAGCAGAGTGTACAGGTTGGGAACAACCTGATTTAAGGTGAGAGTGGCATTATTGATGGCTCGCAAATCCTGGACTGGTTAATATCCTGTCACATCTGACTTCTTTACTAGTAATAATGGGGTGTTCCAGGGTGATGCACTTGATCAAGATTCCTTCTTTTCTTAGGTTATCTATGTGTTTGACCATGCCAAATTGCACTTCACTGGGGATCAGATACTGTCTCTGTCAGACAGGGACTGCTCCAGGCTTCAGGTCGATCATGATGGGTGTATGGTTCCATGCCATTCCCAGTGTGTTTTTTTCTCCTCAAACCTGGGGAAAAAGTTCCAGTAGTTTTTCCAGATTCTGACTTGAATTTTCTTCCACATGAAGTCTCCATTCCTTCCATTGGGGTATGATGACGAGAAGAGTGAGGTCGGTTCCAAGACTTAAGCTTGCTGGCCCTTCATGTTTGAAGGTAATCTGGACTCCCAGTTTGGTTAAGAGGACTCTACCAATTAGGGGGATTGGACATTCAGGCAGGTACAGAGCTTCATGAGTCACTTCATGGCCACCAAGTTCTCGACTGGCAAAAAGGCTGTTGGCTTAACTGGTCCCCAGTCGCTCCTATGATATGAGCAGTTTTTCTGATAAAGGAGGTGATGGGGGTTGTGACCTCAGACTATTCAGAACCAGTGTCCACCATGAAAGTCATTGACTGGCCCCCAACTTATAGTTTGACCATGGGCTCATGGGGGCCAAGTTCCAGTGAGCCCAGTTGCCCCTATTCAGGGTTGAGCCCTGTCAGCTTGGTCAGATGGTCTTGAGGCTCAGGTCACTATTTCCCTTTAAGAATGTTCCCTCTATGTGCCTGATTCTTTTGGGGGCACTCATTTTTCCAGTGTCCACTTTCTTTGCAGTAGGCGCATTGGTCTTTGGCCAGGGTCACCCTTATGGTACTTGTCCCCCTTTTCGAGGTGGTCCTTCTTGTCTGATGAGGTCAGGATTTCCCAAGGCTGCTGCCAATAGGGAAGCTTGATGTTTTATCCATTTCTTGGCCTCTTGTTTGGTGGCTTCATCTCAATTGATGACTACTTTGTTGGTGACTTCAAGGAGTTGAGAGATGTTCATACCCGCAAACGCTTCTAATATTTGGAGCTTTCTTTTAATGTCCATTGCTACCTGAGCAACAAAGTCGGCATTCACCATCCTCTGGTTTTCTGGAGCTTCTGGATCAAAAGGGGTGTCGATTCTGAAGGTCTTGCAAAGTAGTTCATAGAAATCTCCGAGATTCATTGGGCTTTTGAGTGACTAAAGTCATCTTTGTCATGTTTGTGGGTCGTTTTGTCCCTTCTCAGACACCTTAAAGGAGTGCTTCCCAATATTGCTGGAATGTAGCCCATCCCTGATCAGTGTTGAAGTCCCAGTTTGGTTGGGCCTCTGGTGCCACCTCTTATGCCCAGTCTTCTGGGTTTAAGATGCCAGTAGGGGTCTGCTCCTGCAGCCACTTTTGGGCTTTCATCAGAATCCATTGTCTCTCCTCCATATTAAACAAAATCAGGAGGAGTTGGCGACAATCATCCCAAGTAGGACTATGGTTTTGTAAAATGGATTCCATGAGATCAATAAGGGCCTAGGGCTTTTGCAAGTAGGAGGGGTGTGGAGCTTCCAGTTTAAGAGGTCTGTAGTTGTGAAGGGCTGTTAGTACAAAACAGGGCTCCCAGGTCAGATAGCCCCATCCTCACTGATCTGGGCTGGACCCTGTGTTTTATGGAGGGCATCTGTAACACGGGTTGTGCTGACCAGAGCCTCCTTGCTATAGGGGTTCTGGGGATTTCCTCAGAGTGGGTCAATGTTCCCAGAGGGACTGAAGGTGGGGGTGTTTTTGGCATATCTGCCTGCACTCCCAGGATAGGAGGAGAGACCAAAGGTGAGGTGTTTCTGGGAGATATGTCTGCACTCCTGGTCTAGGAGGAGAGGCTAGAGCAGCTGGAGCATATGGCGGTGGTGGTGGGGGTGGTGGGTCCTCTTACAAGGACGCCTGATGAGTGACTGGCTTCTGGAGCCCCATTCCCTGTGCATCCAAGACCCTGCTCTGTCCCTTCTTTCCAATGCACAATCAAACCCAAGGGGACAGAATCTGGGTTATCTCTAACCATGAGTTGATGTAGGGAAACTGATCTGGGTGGCCAAGAGTTCCTGTGACAACCAGCCACATTGTGCAGACCCCGGCTATATCCAGTGTCCCTTCCAAGGTCCAGGTCCAGTCTATATTGAAAGTGGGCCACTCTACTTCACATAAGGTTCGGAGGGTACCAGGGTTCATCTGGATGCCATAATCTCTGGAAAAGCTCTTCTTGAATTTCTTGAGCATGCAGTTTAAGACAGTAGGTTTTGACTGTGATGAGCCCATACTCTGCATTGGTGGCACAAGACAGACAAAGTAAAGGGGGGTGCCTCTTTCAAGGCTGCTCAGATGCCCACCTGTCCATGTCTTTCATAAGAACTTTGGCTCATCTTAACTAAGGCGCCCAGGCAGAGTTCAGGGTGAGACGTTATGCCATATGATGTAGCCACGGAAAACAGGTTAGGGCCCACATAGGCTCCATAGCACAAGTTTTGGAGTCACAGGCTGGAATAACAGAGGCAAGCCTCTGTCATCTCACCCCCCCCATACAATCACTGAGATGTTACACAATCCCTCCCTCAGGAATTAACAGTAATAAGCCCACACCCTGAGTCAGTGGTGCAAGACAGGTGAAGGAATGGGTGGCTTCTTCTGAGGTCACTCAGATGCCTGCCTGTTTGTGTCTCTCATGAGAACTTTGACTCATCTTGGCTAAGGTTCCCAAGCAGAGTTTGGTGTGGGCTGTTATACAATATGATGTAGCTGCAGAAAACAGGTTAGCGCCCACACAGGTTCTGTAGAACAAACTGTGGAGTCACAGACTGGAATAAGAGAGACAAGCCTCTGTCATCCTCACTCACACACTCAGAGATTATGCAGTCCCTCCCACAAGGTCTGCCTTATCCTGGGATCTCAATATTCAAGAATTTGGGAGTTGATCAGTCTCCCCTTCCATATGGACATGGGCCTGACTAAGGACTTGGCACCAGGAACCTTACATTTCCAGAGTCTGCCTCCCCACTGAGTCAGGCTGGGGTGTGAGGATGAGACCCATGGGGACTCCCTCTGAAGGAGGTTCCATTAAGAGGATGGGTGGCACCCACCTCATTTGTTCAGAGAACGCCATTGGCACACCTGTCAGCCCCAAGCTGGAGGCACAACGGACCTGCTCAGGTGGACTTTCCCAGTCAAGGAACCAAATGTTTTGACAGATGAAACTTAGACAATGAAAAACCCAAGTGGCACTCTGAGAGGCAGAGGAACAAAGTTTTATTATGCTCAGGCCCAGAGGAGAGTCAAGTCTCCAAAAAATCTGAGCACCCTGTCTTGATTTCCATGTTTATATAGGGACATCAAGTGGACAAATTCCTAAGCAAGCAGGCAGGCAGGAGTTACCAAAGCAAAAGGAGTGAGATTAGCTTATCTTCCTAAAGCAGAGGGCTATTAGGGAGGAAAAGCATCATTATCTGTTTAGAGTTGTAAATTCCAGTTGAAAGGGGCAGGTGGGGAGTGCTTATCTTCCTAATGATGTGGATTCCAGAGAGAAAAGGGAGGAAGGGAGAAAGGGATGGGTGGTACTTATCTTCCTAAAGCTGTGGGTTTTTGCTGAGGGGGTTTTAGGGCTGCAGTACTTCCTTTATCAGAACCATGTGTCTTTCTGTTCATTGACTTTGAGGCAGGTCATATTGCTGGTCATGCTCTCACTCCTCTTTTTTAAATTGCTGGAATTGACTCGGCTGGAATTTCTTGAAACTATAGGTGAGAGGTATCACCAAGCAACAAAATAGAGAGAAGGAACTTTTCTTGGAGCATATCTTTGTGCAATCTGGTAAAAGCCTTGTGTGTGTGTGTCTGTGTGTTTTATTTCTTTGTTGGATTGTTTGTTTTTAATGTGCATTGTCAATAAAGGTACAAAAAAAAAAATTTAAAAATTCATTTAAAACATACCTGCAAGTGTTGGAGAGGATGTGGAGAAAGGCAAAGGGATGCTCATTCAGTGCTGGTGAGATTGCAAAATGCTGACTGCCACCACTGCCACGTGGAAGACTGCAGGGTCTTCAAGAAGCTAAGTATCAAGTTGCAGCCAGGTCACAGTAAAAGGATTGACATATACCACCTGAAGCAAAGAGGGAGAGATCCATAAGAAAATCTTGATTCTGGGTTTGATCCGGTGGTCCTGGTCATACTCCTAGCTGGCCACCAACACTTCCTACCATTGTCCAGCCCAATCCCCAAAGCCCTGCCCCTCCCAACCACACAGATCACCGTGGTGGCCTCTGATGTATGTACTGTTATCCACAAGGAATCTGTCCTGTTTCAGGCACAAGGAATGCTCTATCCTGGGGTTCCCAATACATCGGTATCCCTCTCCTGTGATAAACATTTGCATTTTATAGTGTGCATGTTAGGAAGCCAGTTGGTTTTGCATTTGGTTTTTTTAAAGGAAAGAAAGATAAATTATAGTCCTCATTTCACATTCTCTTTGGAGAAATTCAAAGGGAAATGGAAGTCCTACCACACAGGTATCAAGACTACCATCTTGCAAATTTTCTTTACTTCATCTTACCACTTCCTCAGCAGACTGGTTTGCTAGGCAAATACATACAGACATTAAGAAGAGCTTCCTAAATTGCCCATTTCCACACACTTATGTATTATGCCCAAAGACAAGAAAGCCCCTTATGCCTAAGTAGATATCTTCATTTGTAAGCTCTTTTCATTGGTCATGATGCCACAGAATTGGGTGGCTCCTTAATGCAGAAATGTACAAAAGAAAAAGAATAAAATGATTGTACACAGAACTTCAGTCTTGGAGGGTTGGTGGCCCACAACCCTGTGCAGGCCAACACCATCCTCTAGACCCCACAGCCAAGGGAAATGTTTGGTTGGAAAAGCTGCCTCATCACCAATGAAAGGGGGCCCATCTGCATGGGTTACTGTATTTACTTGGACCTCAAGAGTCAAGTGACCCTAGTTTCAAAACCAGGCTGTGAGTACCAGGAAGGAAACCAAAACATGCCTGGCAAGAGCCAGGATTTCCAAGATACCTACACTGAAATGTGCCAAAGCTGTTCACAAATTCTTCCTAGAACCTATATAGCTTGGCTAAGGGCATTCAGGCCCAAGGAGAATAGGAAAGGGCCATGGAGCAATTGAAAAATGCCTCTGCCCTGTGTAAACAGCCAGAGCTGTGATTGCAAGTTTTATAATGAACTCTTCAACCCCAGGTTTCCCAAGGGCTTTTGACCAAGCCCCAAACAATCATCAGAGAATTGTAACTGCTCAGAGCTTGTCAGAAGACAATGTGGAATGAAAAACAAACATTGGAGCCTGAAAGCTGAACTGAAAATATTTTTAAAATGCTCTACATGAAAGATGAAGATCTCTTGGAGAACAATTGCAACTGTGCTTGATACAGACTGGTGAACCACACTGAAGTCTACCCAGGTTAATTTTTTTTTAATTGGTGTAAATCCACATGTCGATGTTCTTTGCTTTTGCCATTGAGGCATGTATTTTTTATGATGACTTTGCATTTTATTCATATTCAGTTTTCTAGTTGCTGAAAATTGAATTACCGTGGGTTTGGTGTTCTCTTAAAACATGCATTTATAATGCACTTCCATATAACAATACTTCCTTTAAAATGCCAAGTCCTCTCTCTTAAAAGAAAGTTGAAAAATTAAGTAGACCATTATTAAAGCTGAAGAATTTATATTTTTAATGTGTGTCCATTTTGTTATCCATCTGCAAATGGCATGAATACTTGACTGTTTATCCACACTGATATTTTAAGTCTTTAGATAGATTCAACTAAATGTATAATGGAAAAGGGTGATGTTCTGTTCCCTGATTATGTGGCATGGCCCTCACTCCACACTTTCTAAGCTGAAAGTCACAGGACTGGAATATGGGTGCTATCAGGGGCAAGAATTATCCTAAAACAGCAAGAGTTGGAACTTTTATGGAGCAACTGTATCTGTGATCTCTGAATTTGGTAAAAGCTGTTTGTATTTTAACGATGGCACCTTGTCCATAAAGGTTCCCCAATTTTGGAAATAAAAAGAAAAGACTAGGGCAGTAAAGGATCTGGAGGTCGACAAGGAAGCACTCATTCTCTGCTGGAGGGATTGGAAAATGACCCATACCGCAGCAGCTCTGAGAGACAGCATGGCAAGATCTCCAGAAGCTATGTATGGAGAATACAATGATGTTCCCAAGGGCATGACGTACAACTGCAACCTGACTCAAAGAAAGTGTGGTTCCTTGAGAGGGAGAGAGACCCATGTCATTCCTGGTATAATGTGGCTGCTACCCAGGAGGACCTCCTTGGCCGCCCTCCCACTCCCTGCACCACCTCAAACATAACCCCTGAAAATGGGTGTCCAGGGCTCTGTACATTGGCACAAAAGAGCAGGTCCAATTTCTGACCACAGAAAACACAAAGCATAACTCCAGTAAAAACTGGGAATCACCAAACCTGGGAAAACTCCAGAGGGTACAACTTTTTAGCCCATTTCAAGGCAGCAATAACAGGGCACCTGAGAAATCAGCAGGACAAACCGTGAGTGGGATGGCTCGCCCCTCCTTCCATGGGGGATGGGGAGGTCTTGGACAATGTTTTGGGGGTACCCTGGGAGCTGGTGGGTCACAGACAACCTCCTTCAGCCCTCTCTGTTTGGCTAGCTAAGACTGGGTTCAGGTTCCTGGGTGGTGGTGGGGCACTCAGAAAACAGGTGAAGTCTCAAGTGTGGGAGAGAGGGCTGGGGATGCTTCTGTTGTCCTTTGATTTTCTCTTCTGGAAATGAAGCATACCTTTCATTCTGTAATCTGGTCACTACAATGGGCAGGCTGCAATAGTGAAACCAATCAGAATCCAGGGTCAAGCTCCCAAACACCCCGGACTGTGGCAGATGAAAGGGGTGGGGGTGGGGGCATGGTCAGCCCCTTTAGAATTCCTATCTTGGACTTGAGTGAACAGAAATTTTGAAGGGAATGTAAAAGCCACCAGCACCAGTAGTCAACCAACAAGCTCAGGAAGGAGATAGTTTCTCCTCAAATCTGACATAACACCCCTGCCACCTCTGGGAATAGTCAGTTTGCCCTTCTGTTGGGAAAAGCAGCACTCACTGAGACATGGAGACTGATATTTGCAGGCAGGAAGATTTATTGAGAAGGCCCATATTCAGTGGAGGGGGTCTGAAGAATAGACTTTAGCCCTCTTCCAGAAGAGGGAATATGAATTTATACAGTACTTTTCTAGGTGAGGTAGTGGTGGTTGGTGGGAGGAAGTCAGGGTTTGAGTGAGGTTCAGGGGTCAATAGAAAGCCCTAGAGGTGAAATTTTTCCCTTGTACAGCTAGAGGATAGTGAGATAAAGTGTTAAGTGTCCTTGGAATGCTGTAGGGGCTGGTGGGGCCTTTGTCTGGAGGGGGGAAGCTCTCTATCTCACTTTACTCCCATCTCCACGTGGTCTCTTTGTTCAACCTTTGGGGAAGTGCCATGCTTTCAGACACTTAGGCTTAAGGGGGGCTTGTCCTTTCTTAAAGTATGTCAGGAGGAATTGGGCCACAGCTTTTTAATTATTGCAAACCTAGTGGGGGGGAACCTCTAACATTCCTAACTCTTTGTTTATATATATACATATATGTTGGGGGACCTGGGTATTGAGGTATAGGTACTGGGCAGGATGGGAGGGTGAAGGGTTTCAGGCATTTTCTAAATCTGGCTACTTCCTACTGTCAAGGGTAGAGAAAAGTTCCCTTATATCCTGTCCAGGGGGCTGTGGATTCAGGCCTCACAAGGGTTGATATTGTCACTCGCAGAGCAGAAAGATGCTGTTTACGTTTTCCTCAGTTGCTGACTGTATGATTCGGTGTATGAATTGGATGAGAAGCTGTAAGAGACAAGAAACAAAAAGAAGCAACAGCAATATTATTGGTAATGGTGTTATAATGGGTGAAAGTATTGATTTTAAGGGTAAAGTAAAATAAGAGAGGAATGAGAATAGCCATGATTGATTTCCATAGTTATTATTTCAGGCTTTTTGAATGATTTCTATGCTTTCTTTCAGGATTTTAAGATTTTCTTCTACTTGTCCAGTTCTGTTAATATAAAAACAAGTTTGTTTTATGATTGCATGGATGCCTCCTGCAACTGCTGTGAGAACATCCAATACTCTTCTATTTTGCATAACAACTGATGCTAGACTATTTATCTCTACCTGTTGACTGTTTATGGCCTGCATGGTTGCATTCCAGGATAGTTGTAGTTGGAGTGAGATTTTAAAATTGATTATTCTAATAGTGGGATTCCTACAAACCAAAACAGGCTGTGGAAGATAGTGTGTTGTATATGGGGTTTTCCTAACATTGGATTGTCATGGTCATGATATCCAAATTCTGGGTCTCCTAAGAAATGTCTTTTCTTTCATTCATTTTGTTTTAGAGGTTGGAGTGAGGCTTTAAGAAAGTAACCAAGATTAGGTATCTGTCCAGAAGAGGCCATTTCTTGGGGTTTTAGGATGGTGGCATTTGGGATGATAGATACTATAGTACAAGTTCTTGTTCACACACGGGGAAGTACTAGGTATGCAGTGTTACTGCATGGAAAACAAAAACCAGTGCCTGCAAGTGTTAGTGCTGTTGAGGGCCCAGAGGGGATAAAATATGAATATGGACGGCTAGAAATATTAAATACCTGGGTTCCGCCATACACCATATTTATGCAAAGGGGGGAGTAATGAGGGTTGGAGGGGTCATAAATTAAACAACTCAGGCAAAGATGTTGAAAGAGAAAAGTAAAGAGATTTTTGGGTTTTTTCTAGGTTTTAGTTTGGTTAAGTTGTATACTTGTCCCAATGGAGGTCCTATGCCAAATAATTCAGTTTGTCTATAAGAGCTGTTAAAACACAGAATATTTTCACTATAATTTTTGCTGCTTGTGTATGTAGGAAACATTTGGTTAATACCTGAGTTTTTCCAAATGAGGGTTGAATTGAGATGTTTGTTTGGTACTTCTTAGTTCATGTGCCATTGCAGTGTTATGTCAAAGAGCAAAGTATGGCTGCAGGATATAGTGGGTATATGCCCTAAAATGGCAGCATTATCTCATGAGGACAGGTATTTAGAACATAGGAAAGGCTTGTCCATTAACACTGTGACTATGTCAGTGGTGTTTGAATTTTCTGCTGGCTGAGTGTTCTCTAATTCATTTAAGGCTTGATGAAGAATAAGTACATCTTCATACTTGGGCAACTTTGAGGGGAATTCTATAACCAACTGACCACTGAAACCAGTGTATTGTGTGTATTGTGGATGGACACACAGGAAAGTTTCTGGACTTAATGGAAAGGTGAGTAGCGATAGAGTTTCAGAGTGAATAGATACCGGGCATATCCAGCAATTGAAGTGATTGACTGCAGTTGCTATGGTCTGGATGGCTTCAGTGAGAGGATGGTAGGGATTATTTGGGGCAATTAGTATGGGGAATAGTGAAAGGGTAAAATATAGGCTGGCCATTGCAACTTTAATCAGTGAAGAAAAGAGAATAATAAAGGAGAAGAAAAGGATTTCTTCAGGGTAAAAGTTGAAAAAGTCTCCCTGCAACCACAGGTCCCAAATGATGTCTAGATATTGTTTGATTCAAAGGGTAGGGGGATGACAAAGTTAGTTAAGTGCACGGGGAGAATTCTACAAAAGGTGTTGGCTCTGAGGTATATCATATGGGTTGGTGTTGTCAGAGGTCTGATTTGGGGTTTTGTCACCTCTGTCCTTTGTGAGCTTCAATGGTAGATCTCCAAGAGGTTTGCAGGTGTAATTATCTGAAGTTTCAGGGTTGTACTTTCAGGTTGTCTCAGGATCTGGTGTTTCACTGTTTATAGGAGACAGTGGGCCAGGTTTCAATCTGTAAAAGTGTATCCATGATGGAAAGCTTAAAAGTTTTGCTGCAGTGGGATTTCTTAAGAGAACAAGAAAAGGATCCATCCATTATGGGGTTAGGGGTTTAGGGTGTAAGGTCTTCAGATATACCCAGTGACCTGGGTGAATAGGTAGTGAGTGAGGGAGCAGAGGGTCTGGTGCAGGAAGCATGGAGTCAGTTAGTTGATGGAGGTGATGGAGGAGTGTCCGCCTTTGAGTCAAGCCCAGTAGGTTGCTCTCGAAATCTGATGGCTGAGAAGGAATGTTAGTGAGGGTGAAGGGGCATACATACATGATTTCAAAGGGGCTAAAGAAATGTGGTTTTTGAGGAAGGGTTCAGTTCTCATGAGAGCTAAGGGTAGGAGTTCAGTCCAAGGTATTTGTATCTGCATTGCTAATTTGGTTAAGTGGTGTTTTAAGATTCCATTCATAAGCTCCACCTTTGCAGAAGATTGGGGCCTGTAGGGGATATTAACTTCCAAGTTATTCCTAGGGCACTACAGATACCTTGATTTGTGAAGTAAAAGCCATTCCATTGTCTGACTGCAGGGAAAAGGGAAGGCCAAATTTGGGAATTATTTCTGTTAACAGGATTTTAACAGCAACTTCTGCCCATTCTGAGGTTGTTGGGAATGCTTCAACCCACCCAGAGAAGGTGTCTATGAAGACTATGAGATACTTAATCTTTTTTCACCATTGGCATGTGGGTGAAGTCTAATTGCCAATCTTGTCCTGGTTTGGAGCACCTATACTGGTGTGTTTTAAAAGAAAGAGGAGGAGAGGCAAGATGGAGTCAGTTTAGGAGGGTACTCACTGACTAGCTCTCTAAGGACGGCCGATTGTGGACAGGGTCTGTACTGTGGGCGCACGGAGCGAGAAGCTTGGGTCATCTAGCAGCAGGCAGATCGACAGCATGGAGTGATCGGTAGAGATTCGTGAGTTTTAAGCCTGCCTGTAGTGGTTAACACAGACGGCTGAGCCCCAGCCACAGGGAAAACTCCTGCTTTGAGCCACAAATCCTGCACTTGTGACTCCCGTTCCCAGTGTGAGGGAGCATTCTCTGAGGAAAGGAAGGCTCTGACAGAAGGTGGAGAGGGGTTTAACTTCTGTGGATTTGGCTGCCTGGACCCCCTCATAACTTTGGGGAGCAGATAAACCGGCTTGAAGCAACACCAGGCTGAGGGGAGAGATGAATTTGCTGAGGAAACCTGATTTACCCAGCAGGCTGCTGACACTGAGGCTTGGCCCCAGAGGGGACAGAGTCAGCCAATTTTATCGCTCTGCACTGACAAGCATCAGAGCTTCAGCACCCCTGGGGAGGCCAGAAAGTGGAAAGGGCTTGATTAGTTTCCACAAGCCTATTTAGGGTACTCTCAGTGAAGGGGGTGATCTAACAGAGGACTTCTTTTGTGTCCATTATATCGTCAAAAAAAAGAAAAAAGAGAGAAGACAATCACTTAAAAAAATGAATTATTCTTTTTAATTTAGTTTAATACTGAAAATCTGCCTCAAAACCTGCAGATAGAACCCTGAAGGGAAATTGATAAACGCAAGCAGGCTGAGAGGATCCGCAAGGACCCTAGAAGGCACACTTCCTCCTTAGCTTTGTTTGACTGCTTGCTGGTGTGGTTGTTTGGTTTTTCTCTGTTTATTTGTTTTCTCTTGCTTTTCTTTCCTATTTCTTCCCCCCTTTCTGTTTTCCTTCATTTTTTTAAATTAGGTGCTGCAAGCTTACCTTTTCTTTGCTGTGCTTCTTCTTCAGTGATTCCCCATTCTCTGTCTATATTGATATTGTATTCCAAGCTATATCTTATCCTGCTTTCATCTCTCTGCTTTCTGCTTTCTGTTGTGGTTCTTAGAAACCATGCTTTTTCATTAGCCCACAACTTAGGGGTGTCAATTTCTATTCTATTTTGTTTTCTTCTTTTTTTTAATTAATATTAGCTTTTTCCAATTAGCCCTTTCTTTACTCTTTCTCTCCCTCCTCATCATTCTAGCCTTCTAAATCATTATATATATATATTCCTCTATTTGGTTTCCCAGTCCATTGTAGGTACACCAGTTTTTTTCCTATTACTTTACACTGCCTACACAAGTTAAATATTCATTTCACTAAGTCCTATTAGGCCCCTCTTCTAACTTTTATCAATATTACTATTATCTTCTTCCTTTCTCGGATCTTTCAATTCCTCTGACACTAATCTTTTGTCTTCAAGGTAACATAGAAAGAAGCAAGGGCTGAAGCGACCTCGGGCACAGAGGAAACATGGCCGAGTATGCGCACCTGCGGAGTTGTCTGGCGCTGATTCGCCTCGGAAACCCGCCGGTCAATGCCATCAGTCAGGCTGTACTCTATGGACTAAAAGAGGGACTGCAGAAAGCTGTAAGAGACCATACAGTAAAAGCCATTGTGATTTGTGGAGCAGATGGCAAATTCTCTGCAGGTGCTGATATTCGTGGCTTCCAAGCTCCAAGATCTTCTGCCTTCTCCTTCTCATTGGGACAACTAGTAGATGAAATACAAAGAAATAAGAAGCCTGTGGTGGCAGCTATCCAAGGACTGGCTTTAGGAGGGGGACTGGAGCTGGCCCTGGGTTGTCACTATAGGATTGCCCATGCAGAGGCTCGGGTTGGCTTCCCAGAAGTCACACTAGGAGTTCTTCCTGGTGCAAGAGGAACCCAGCTTCTCCCCAGACTCATTGGTGTTCCTGCTGCACTCGACTTAATTACCTCAGGAAGACATGTTTTGGCAAGTGAAGCACTTAAGCTAGGTATTCTGGATGAAGCTGTAAACTCAGAACCAGTTGAAGAAGCAATCAAATTAGCACAGAGAGTTTCAGATCAGTCTCTAGAATCCCGTAGACTTTGCAACAGGCCAGTTCAGATCCTGCCCAACACGGATACCATTTTAAATGAAGCCCTTTTGAAGATGTGGCAGAAATACCCTGGGCAACTTTCTCAGGAGACTTGTGTCCGTGCGGTCCAGGCAGCCGTGCAGCATCTTTATGAGGTGGGCATCCAGAAGGAGAAGGAGCTGTTTATGTACCTTCAGAAATCAGGGCAAGCTAGAGCCCTGCAATATGCCTTCCTGGCCGAGAGGAATGTAAATAAGTGGTCAACTCCCAGCGGCGCATCCTGGAAAACAGCATCGGCAAGGCCCATCTCCTCAGTTGGTGTTCTTGGCTTGGGAACCATGGGCCGAGGCATTGTCATTTCTCTTGCAAGGGCCAAGGTGCCTGTGATTGCTGTTGAGTCAGACAAGCAGCAGCTAGAAATTGCCAACAGGATAATAACCTTCTTCTTGGAAAAGGAAGCATCCAAAATGCAGCAGAATGCCCACCCTTGGTCAGTACCAAAACCCAGGTTAACTACATCTATGAAGGAGCTGAGTAGTGTAGATTTAGTCATTGAAGCAGTATTTGAGGAAATGAACCTCAAGAAGCAGGTCTTTGCTGAACTGTCCACCATATGCAAGCCAGAAGCTTTTTTGTGCAGCAACACTTCAGCCCTGGACATCGATGAGATTGCTTCTTCCACTGATTGTCCTCACTTAGTCATTGGTACCCACTTCTTCTCACCAGCTCATGTCATGAAGTTGTTAGAGATTATCCCCAGCCAGTACTCTTCCCCCACTACTATCGCCACTGTTATGAACCTATCAAAAAAGATTAACAAAATTGGAATAGTTGTAGGCAACTGTTTTGGATTTGTTGGGAATCGAACTTTGAGCCCTTATTACAGTCAGATTTACTTCTTATTAGAAGAAGGCAGTAAGCCAGAGGAGATAGATCAAGTGCTGGAAGAGTTTGGTTTTAACATGGGACCTTTTAGAGTGTCTGATCTTGCTGGGTTGGATGTGGGTTGGAAATCTTGGAAGGGACAAGTTCTTACTGGACCTATATTGCCTCCAGAAACTCCTGCCCGAAAACGAGGCAGCAGGAGATATTGCCCAATTCCAAATATGCTCTGTGAACTAGGACGATTTGGCCAGAAGACAGGAAAGGGTTGGTACCAGTATGACAAACCATTGGGTAGGATTCACAAACCTGATCCCTGGCTTTCCAACTTTTTATCACAGTACAGAGAAACCCATCACATTGACCCACGTATCATTAGGCAGGATGAGATCCTTGAGCGCTGCTTATATGCACTCATCAATGAAGCTTTCCGAATCTTGGGAGAAGGAATGGCTGCTGGCCCAGAGCACATTGGTGTTATCTATTTACATGGGTATGGATGGCCAAGGCACAGGGGTGGGCCCATGTTCTATGCTTTGACAGTAGGCCTCCCCACAGTGCTAGAGAAGTTGCAGAAATATTACAGGCAGAATCCTGTTATCCCCCAACTTGAGCCCAGTGACTATCTGAAAAAACTGGCCTCCCAGGGAAATCCTCCTCTGAAAGAATGCCAAAGCTTGGTGGGGCCCTCCAGCAGTAAATTGTGATTCAGTCTTCCATGTTATGCCTCACTGATTACTGAATATCAGTAAAATTCCATCCAAAGATCCAGAATAAGGTAAGATTCAGTGAAATTCCATCAGTGATGATTCTACTGGGGCAAATCTTGAGGAATGTGCTTCCTTTGCTTCTAAATCTTTCCCTGACAGATAAATCATTTTAATTCCAATTAATAAACTTGTTTTAATACCATGATAGCTAAGGAGACATCCCCAGGAATTAATGGAGATTCCCAAGTACTTTGATCAATGAAGAATTGTCATAAGTTAATGATAAATGGATCTAAGACATAAATTCATATTGCTCCTTTCAACCTCACACACAACTCACTGATAGAAAATATTTAACAAACATACATTGAGCACCTTCTGAGCTTCTTGTACCATCTGACAGTAGTAGGAAGACCTAGAGTCCGGAGGGGCATTAAACCAGCATGGAAGCTGTGGTGAAGTTCAGTTCATACTCTCAGAGGTAGGGTAGAGAAGTTTGGCAGGGCCACCAGTGAGAGGCTCTGTGACGGCATGGAAAGCTGCCCAGAGAGAGGGGCAGAACAGTTTTGAAGTTGTGGGCAAAATGCAATTGAGAAATTATGGGGGAATCAAGGACTGCAGACCAGAATGGGGAACTTGGGATAGCTTGGCAAGTCATGCTCCACACACCACTTCTGTCCACAGCCCTGCCACATGTGCACAGTTGTGAGACCAGTTGATGCACACAACCTTGGCTCAGTTCTCTTCATGGAGAAGTAATAAGAAGCATTAAGTTGTTGACAGTGTAAGAAGGGATCTCAGACATCTAACCCTCTAGGCTTCCTTGACACTGTGATGGAATAATGATACTGGTTTCCCTGTCACAACAATCCTTTGTAATGTTAGAAATGGAAATGGTTGAATCTTGAAAAAGCTGAAATGATTGCAGAACCAATTTTGTATAATTTTGTTATAACTGTGAGAGTTCTCTTTTCACTTTTTGTCTTGTGTGCTAAAAAATTAAGGGGCTGTCAATACAAAAACTTGTGCACAAATGTTCATAGCAACATTATTCATAACAGCCAAAAAGTGGAAACAGCTCAGATATCAATCATGTGATAAGTGGGTAAGCAAAATGTGGTATACATATATGTTGTAATATTATTCAGCAATAAAAGAGAATGAAGTTCTGATACATGCTATGCAACAGGGATGAACATTGAAAACATTATGCTAAGTGAAAGAAGCCAAGCACAAAAGTCCACATATCGTATCATTCCATTTATCTGAAATATCTGCAATAGGCAAATCTATAAGGACAGAGAGTAGATTGGTTGTTGCTAGGTCTGGAAGGGTGGGGCAGTGGGGAATGGAAAGTGACTGATAATGGGTGTGGGCTTTCTTTTTGGAGTGATGAGAATGTTCCAAAATTACTGTGGTGATGGTTGCACAACTGTGACTACACTAAGATACATTTAATTATATACTTGCAATGGTGAATTTTATGGTATGTGAATTATATTTCAGTAAAACTGTTAAATGGATGAATCAATGAATGAATAAATAAATAAAGGCTGAAATTTTTGTCATTCAGTGTGATATAAAATAACTTTCACAATATTGTCACCAGCGAACCCAAGCAAAATTATCAAAAGTACTGATATGGAAATCTTGAATGAATGGATAAATTTGCCATTGTAGGGAAAAAAAAAACCCTAGAGTGTGCCTTGAATTGCAATTCAATTTGGAATGATTTTTGAGATGCTTATTGATGGATTTTATATGTCGGGTTTTTTTAATATATATAATTTTTATTGAAGTACGTCATTCATACATGAACATACGTAAACTATAAGTGTATAATAAAAGTTGTGAACTTACAAAATAAACATGTATAACATCAAAAAAAAAAAAAGAGAAGCAAGGAAACAAAATAAGAAGAAAAAGTGTCAAAGAGAAAACTTAACACCCACACAGAACCACGAGCTAAATAAAACTCTAGAGGAGAGAGAGAAGCTAATCAACTGAATAAACCCAGCAAGATAAAATGATGACTAGAGGGAAACAAAAAATTAAAAACCACACTGAGAAACAGGAGGACATGGACCACTCCAATGAACAAACTAAAAACCAGGAATATATGCAGAACATTGAAAAACTAATCAAAGAATCCCAAACAAATATCATGAACCAACTTAATGAAGTGAAGGAAGAGATTAAAGATATAAAGAAGACACTGAGAGAACATACTGAAGAAATTCTAAACATAAAAAAAAAGATAACAGATATGATGGTGATCAAAGGCACAACCCAAGAAATCAAAAAGATGCTGGATTCACATAACAGCAGATTTGAACAGGCAGAAGAAAGAATTAGTGATGTGGAAGACAATACAGCCGAAATCAAAGAGATAGTAGAACAGATAGACAAAAAAAATAGAAAAACTTCAGCAAGACTCAGAGATTTAACAGACAACACAAAACGCACAAACATACACATTATGGGCATCCCAGATGGAGAAGAGAAGGGAAAGGGAACAGAAGGAGTGTTGAAGGAAATAATGGCTGAAAACTTCCCAATCCTTTTGAGAGAGCTGGATGTGCAGATCCAGGTAGCAAAGTAGACCCCAAATAGTATAAATCCCAACAGGCCAACTCCAAGACATATACTTCTCAAAATGTCCATTGCTCAACACAAAGAGAAAATTCTCAAGGCAGCAAGAGAAAGGAGAACCATCACATACAAGGGAAGCACAATAAGATTAAGTGCTGATTTCTCAGCTGAAACCATGGAGGCAAGAAGACAGTGGTATGACATAGTCAAAGTACTAAAAGAAAAAATCTTTCAGCCGCGAATTCTCTATCTGGCAAAACTGGCATTCAAAAATGATGGAGAGTTCAAAATATTCACAAACAGAAATTAAAAGAGTATGTCAATAAGAAACTGGCACTTCAAGAAATACTAAAGGAAGTTCTACAAGTTGAAAGGAAAAATCAAGGGAGAGAGAGTTGGGGGAGGGTTTAAAAATAACTAAAAAGACAAAAACAGAAACAAAACAACCTATGACATGCATTAATGCAAAGAAAATATGGCTGAAGTAAGAAATTCATTGCAAGTAATAACACTGAATGTTAATGGATTAAATTCACCACTCAAGAGACACAGATTGGCAGAATGTATAAAGATATATGATCCATCTATATGCTGTCTACAAGTAACCCACCTTTGACCCACGGATTCAAGGAGGCTGAAAGAAAATGGCTGGAAAACAATTTTACAAGCTAACAATAGCCAAAAAAGGGCAGGAGTAGCTATTCTAATATCAGACAAAATAGACTTTAAATGCAAAACTATTGTAAATAAAGACTATCATAAGAGGATACTTTGAAAAATTATATGTCAACAAGAATGATAATTTAGAGGAAATTGACAAGTTTCTAGAAATGCACAGCCTACATTGATGAACAAAGAAATTGATGAACTCAAAAGTCCAAATACAGGTACAGAAATAGACTCAGTCGTCAAAAACCTCCCAAATAAGAAGAGCCCAGGACCAGATGACTTCACAGCTGAATTTTACCAAGCATTCCAGAAAGAGGTAACACCAATTCTGCTTTAGCTCTTCCAAAAAATAGAAGTAGAAGGAATATTGCCTAATGCATTCTATGATGCCAAAATTACCCTAATACCAAAACCAAACAAAGATACCACTAGAAAGGAAAATTACAGGCCAATTTCTCTAATGAACCTAGATGCTAAAATCCTCAACAAAATACTTGCTAATCGCATTCAACAACATATCAAAAGGATTATAAACCATGATCAAGTGGGTTTCATCCAGGGTGTGCGAGGATGGTTCAATAGAAGAAAATCAATCAATGTAATACACCACATAAACAAACTGAGAGAAAAAAAAATCACATGATCATCTCTATAGATGCAGAAAAAGCATTCGACAAAATACAGCACTATTTCCTGTTAAAAACACTGCAAAAGATAGGAATAGAAGGAAACTTTCTGAATATGATACAGGGTATATATGAAAAACTCAAAGCTAACATCATTTTCAATAGTGAAATCCTAAAAGCCTTCCCTCTGAGATTGGGAACAAGACAAAGATGCCCACTATCACCACTCCTATTTAACATTGACTTAGAAGTACTTGCTTGAGCAATGAGGCAAAAAAAGGATAAAAAAATGCATCCAGATTGAAAAAGAAGAAGTAAAACTTTCATTATTTGCAGATGACATGATCCTATACATAGAAAGCCCTGAGAAATCTACAACAATGCTTCTAGAACTCATAAAGGATTTAAGTAATGTTGCAGGCTGTAAGATCAATGCTCAAAAATCAGTAGCATTTCTGTAGACCAATAATGAGCAATCTGAGGAGGAAATCAAGAAAAAAATGCCATTTACAATAGTAACTAAAAGAATCAAATAGCTAGGAATAAATTTATCTGAAGAATAAAGGACTCATATACAGAAAACTACACAACACTCTTAAAGGAAATCAAAGAAGAATTAAATAAATGGAAAAATATTCCCTGTTCATGGATAGGAAGACTGAACATCATCAAGATGTCTATCCTAGCCAAACTAATCTACAGATTAAATGTAATCCCAATAAAAATCAACACTATATTTTTTAAGGAACTGGAAAAACTAACTACAAAATATATTAGGAAGGTAAGAGGCCCCGAATTGCCAAAGAGTTATTGAAAAAGAAAAATGAAGTTGGAGGTATCACATTACCGGACTTTAAGACATATTACAAAGCTACAGTGATCAAAACTGCATGGTATTGACACAAGGATAGACCTACTGACCAAAGGAATCAAATTGAGAGTACTGATATAGATCCTCACATATACAGTCATCTGATATTCAACAAGGCTATCAAGTGCACTCAGTTTGGAAAGAATGGCCTCCTTAACAAGTGGTGCTTGGAGACCTGGATATCCATATCCAAAAGAATGAGAAGAATACCATCTCACACCTTATACAAAAATCAACTCAAGATGGATCAAAGATCTAAATATAAAAGCCAAAACCATAAAGTCCTTGGAAGATAATGTTTGAAAGTATCTACAGGATCTTGTAATAGGAAATGTCTTCATGGACTTCACAGCCAAAACATGAGCAGCAAGAGAAAAAAATAGATAAATGGGATCTCCTCAAAATTAAAAACTTCTGCACCTCAAAGGACGTTATTAAGAAAATAAAAAGGCAGCCTATCCAATGGGAGAAAATATTTGGCAATCATATATCTGATAAGAGCCTAATATCCTGCATATGTAAAGAAATCCTACACCTTGAAAATAAAAAGAAAACAACCCATTTAAAAATTGGGCAAGTGACCTGAAAAGACACTTCTCCAAGGAAAAAATACAAATGGCTAAAAAGCACATGAAAAAGTGCTCGACATTGCTTGCTATCAGGGATATACAAATCAAAACTACAATGAGATACCATCTTACATCCATCAGAATGACAGCAATTAAAAAAACAGCAGACACTAAATGTTGGAGAGGATGTGGAGGAATAGGAACCCTCATCTACTGCTGGTGGGATTGTGGGATGGTCCAGCCACTGTGAAGGACAGTTTGGCGGATTCTCAGAAATCTAACAATAGATCTTCCGTATGATCCAGCAATTCCACTGCTGGATATACACCCAGAAGAATTGAAAGCAATGACACAAACAGACATATGCTCACCAATGTTCATAGCGGCATCGTTCACCATTGCCAAAAGATGGAATCAGTCCCGGTGTCCAACAACAGATGAATGGATAAGCAAAATGTGGTACATACATACAATGGAATATTACTCAGCTGTAAGAAGGAATAAAGTGCTAACACACGGAATAACATGGATGAATCTTGAAGACCTTATGTTGAATGAAGCAAGCCAGGCATTGGAGGAAGAACAGTATATGACCTCACTGATTTGAACTGAGGAAATTGAGCAGTCTCTGAGAACCATTGTCTGAAAGATAGATTAACAAGTGAGAGAAAGAGAAGAGTAGGCTGTAAGCCATCACCCATATGGACATAATCTATGGTAAAGGGATAGAGTATACTTGCATATTGAAGGATAGGACAGATGGGTAGTGATATTACTGGGTTTGGGGGTGCAGGGTTGACAGGTGGGTAGATTAGGAAGGGCAGGTTGGAATACCCAGGGCATATAACTATGAATCTTGTCATTCCATGAGTCAAGGCAGGGGAGTGTCATATGCCCCAGGGGGATGGGGAGGAAGGAACAGTTAAGATCAAATGGGGTATTTAGTGGTCAGTGGAAAGATTTTTCATTACCTTACAGTAATGGACACAGGAAATGGTAAATATCATCAAAAATTATTAAACTGTACCGTCTAAATTGTAAACTATACTGTAAACCATTGACAATGTTTAGTTGCTATATTTTACTATCTGTATAACAGTTATAACAATGCTAACATCCATATAAAAAAAAGGTTTTAGTATGGGTTGGGGAAGGGGGAGTGAGGTTGGGTATGTGGGAGTCTCTAGTATTCCATGTGTAACTTTGCTGTGACCTAAAACTTCTTTGAAAATTAAATGAAAACTTGGGAGACTCTGGGGAATGGGAGGGGGAAGGTGTCACGGTACACTGGGCATCTGATAATACAGTGATAAAAGGAAAAAAGAACATTCTTTTTTAAAAAAGGATTTTTTTTTGTTTTGTTTTTTTCCCATTTTTTTGAATGTCCCAATCTGCTAATCATATTTTATTTTTAGGTTTTTTTTTTTTTTTCTCTTCTGAGTTTCCTTGTATTTATCTCTTGCATTTAAGCTTATCATTATTATGTCTTTTTCCTATTAATTGTATTTGGTTATTATATGGGCTTCATGTTCAAGGAAGATTTAGATCACAGAAGGGTTACAAAGGGGGCTGCAGAGGATCATTGATGGGGGGTGTCTGGGATTGGGGACTCATGGGAGTAAGTTTATCTGAATATACAAGAAAGATTTATAAAATTGTTCAAATGATCAAGGGATGGGGCCTGGTCACGGTGGTTAGACAATCACTCAATAAATAAGGGAATCTGAATTCCCAGCCTGGAGAGCTCTGCCACATTCTCCAAGGGAACAACAACAGTCCCCTGAGTGCAGGGGCAGTGTCTGGCAAAAGAGGATGGCCCAATGATGGATCCTTGTTATTGATGACTAGCCTTATGAGTTTTTGCTCTTGTAATTGAAACTTAGCCTACTGTTATTGGGTGCCCAAGGGTTGCCACCTGAGAGCCTCCTTGTTGCTCAAATGTGGCCTTTCTCTAAGCCAAACTCAGCATATGAATGCATTACCTTCCCCTCAACATGGGACATGACTCCAGGGGATGAGCCTCCCTGGCAATGAGGAATTAATACCAAGTGCCAACTGGCAACACGATTGGAAAAAGACCTTGAATAAAAGGGGGAAAAGGTAAAGAGAAATGAGTTCATGTGGCTAAGAGACGTCAAAGAGAGTCGGGAGGTCATCCCAGAGATAATGCTTACGCACACCTCAGTAGGATCTCATAGAACACCAAAGTGGGTATCACCCCACACAGAGAGGCTCCTGAGGGCTCTGGAGACACCCAGGTCCTATATAAGAGGGAATAGCCTTATCAGTGAGCTCTACTTTGGAATCTGTGCTCCTGAGAGTGTCAGAGTTGGACTAAAATAAGTTCTCCCCACACATGGTCCATCAGTCCCTTCTGTTCAAAGCTCTATGTGATGCTGGGGTTTTAAGTGTACTTCCAGAGACAGGAGCCTCTGGCCTACCTATGTGCCAGCTGTGCCTGGAATCTCTGTGGAGCTGCAACTCCTGCCCTACAGCTCAATGGACTCATCCAAGTCACCTGGAGAGGAGACGATGATGGGCAATGGCCATCCCAAGGAATGGAGAGGGCCTGCAACTGCAGGCAGGATAATCCCATCCACCGTATCCATGGGATATAAGCCCTCTCTCACTTGGAGGTGGAGTGGACATTACCATCCCAGTCCCCTCAGGATTGGGGGAAGAGCTATGGAGTAGAGTTAACTTATTGGTATTCGTTGTAGAAATTTTGTGATTCAAGTGATGGAAGAAATTATAACAGTGAGGTGGAGCTGGTGGCCACTGGACATTTTTGGGGCAGGGAGGGGAAGGGCAGTTGAAATACAGGGGCTTTTTCAGGACTTGGGGGTTGTCCTGAGTGGCGTTAGAGTGACGGACGTAGGCCATTTTACATCAGCATATACTATGCAGAACTGTGTGGGAGAGAGTGTGGTCTACGATGTGAACTGTGGTCTATGCTTGGTGGCAAGGCCCCAGGATGTGTATATCCATTGTGGGTGATGTGCCACACTGATGAAGGATGTTTGTGTGGGATGTTGTGGGAGGCGTGGGAGGTGGGGAACATGGGAATCCCTGTAATTTCTGTGTAATATTTAGGTAATCTAAGCACCTTTTAAATATATATATAAATGGCATTTATGTATGCAATTGCATATATATTTATATATCATTTTACAAATATTGGCATGTATTGTGAAAAATTAGATTTTTACCCACAATAAAAATAAATAAATAAATAAAAATAAAAAATAAAAGAAAGAGGAGTAGGATTCCCATGGATATTAGTTTGTTGGCAAATAGAACAGTTTCTTGTGATTGTTTTTCAGTGTTTTGAGAGAATCGGACCACGCAGGGAATTAGATAATAGGAGTAGTGAGAGTGGTTTGTGTCCTAAGTGGCATTGATTGTATAAGGAAGTGAGAATGTTATGTTTTTGTAATTCTGGTAGAAGGATTTTTCTGTCTTTTATGAACCATCTCTCGACTTATTTTGCTCCCATAAGGGGAAGTTTTAGAGTTTCTTCAGGTGTGTGGGGGAGGGGGGCAGGATATGGAAGAGCTAAGAGAATGCATGTGACAGTGGAGTGTGAACCTGGGTTGGGTCGGGTAGCCAAAGCGCTTTGGCTTCAGTGTCAGCTCAGTTATTGCCAACAGATAGAGGGGAATTTGATTTTTGTGCCCTTTGCAGTGATTTATAGCAGCTTGGGTTGGAAGTGATGCTGCTTTGAGTAACTGTAGGATGAGATCTTTCTTCACAATGGAGGATCCCTTAAAAGTTAGGAACCTTCTCTCCCACCAGATGGGGGCGTGTGAGTGTAGGATGTGATATTCATATTTGGAGTCCATGTAGCTGTTTAGGGTTTGCTCCTTACTTCTGACTAGTGCTCTGGTGAAGGCTATGAGCTCAGCTTGTTGCAGGGTTGTGCCAGGTGGGCAGGGGGCCTGGTTCAACAGTATCAATTGAAGTAACAGTAGCGTATCCAGCCTGGGTGGAATTCTTAAGTTTAGTGGAACTGCCATCAATAAACCATGTGTGAGTAGGATTAGGAAGAGGAGTATCTGAAATATTGGAAAGAGGTTTAGCAAGGAGATCAAGCATATCACCTGAATCATGACTGTAATCTGTGTCAGGTGTTTCCAGGGATAGGTTGGGATAAATGGGGAGGAGGGTGGCAGGATTGAGAGGAGGACAGTGGTGTAAGACAATGCTGGGATTTTGTAGAAGAGTTTCATGAAGGGTTTGAAGATGAGTAGAGGACTTAGATTCAGTAGCTTTGTGAGTTAAAAGGGGAGATAGAGAATGTGTGGAAAAAACATTGAGATGATTTATTCGAGATACTTTAAAACTTTCTTGGACTAGGAGGGAAGCAGCAGCGAGGACTCTGAGGAAAGTGGGCCAGCAGAGAGTTATGGGACCTAACTGTTTGGAGAAGTGGGCAATGATTCATTTGTCAGGGCTGCATGGCTTCATTAAGATCCCTAGAGCATACCCGTGTTGGGTGTATATGTAAAGGGAGAAAGGTTTAGAGGGGTTGGGGAGACCTAGAGCAGGTGCAGTTAATAGGGCTTCTTTAAGCTGACTGAAGGGAAGTATGAGTGATAGAGGGTGATTGAGTGGCTCATGTAAGTTTCCAGAAGCATCTTGGTAGAGAGGTTTAGATACAGGTCCGAAGTTTGGGATCCAGAGACAGAAAAAGTTGATGAGCCCTAGGAAAGAAAGGAGGTCTGTTTTGGTCTGTGGGAGGGGATAGCTTTTGATTATTTGAATTTGGTCTGCAGTTAGATGTTTATTGTGAAGGAGAAAGATGGGGCCCCAGATATATTACTTCAGATTTGAAAAATTGTCCTCTGCTGGGGGAAACATGATACCCCTTATCACCGAGAAAGTTAAGCAGGGTGATAGTGTGAGTTATGAATGTTTGTAAGGAGGGGCTACTAAGGAGGAAGTCATCGACATATTGGAGAAGAGTACTGGAAGGGAGTTGAAGGTTAGAGATGCCTCATTGTAGGGCCTGTCCAAAAATGTACAGACTATCTCTAAAGCCCTGGAGAAGAACTGTCCATGTTAGTTGTTGGGGATTTAGGGGGAATTCAGGGTCTGTCCACGTAAAGGCAAAAATGTCTTGGGAAGTCTTATCTAGGGGAATAGTGAAAAAGGCATCTTTGAGGTCAATTACAGTATAATGTGTAGTTTGAGGGGGTATGTGGGATGGAAGACTGTATGGGTTAAGACACCTAGGGGAAGGATAGGCTGTGTGGCTTCCTTAATATTTCTAAGGTCCTGCACAAGGGTGATAGCTTTCATTTGGTTTCTTTATGTTAGGATCAGAGTATTAAAGGGTGAGTTAGGTGTATGTAGAAGGCCAGCAGCACAGAGTTTGTCAATAGTGGTTTCAAGCCTTGTTGGGCAGAGATGGATAGGGGATACTGAGGAATATTTGTGAAAGAGGAGGGTTTGCTTAAGACTATTTGGACAGGGGAATGATGTGAAGTGACTGGTATTCTAGAATTGGTGATGAACTTCTGTTTGCAATATGGGAGGAATGTCAGTAGGGTTTGGGGAAGAGTTGGGGGTAGTAGACAGGAGGAGAATGAAGTTGGTTTGGGAGGATAAGAGCATAAAGTAAATGGAGGAATGGAGCTTAGACAGTATATTGTGACCTAGGAGTGGGGAGGGACAGGTAGGGATAATGAGGAAGTGGTGGAAAAATGTGTGACTTTCTATTGAGCATATGAGTGGCTTGGTAATTGAAGGAGAAGAAAGGATGCTGTCAACTCCCACAATAGAGATTGACGAAGTAGATAAAGGTCCTGAATGTTCTAGGAGGACTGAATATGTGGCCCCCATGTCAAATAAGGAGATCAGCTTGCCTCCAATCTTGATGATAACCTTCTGTTCTGACTTACTGATGGTGATGTGGGGCCGTTCCTAAGCCAGGACCCATCAGTTATCTTTCATTAGTGCAAGAAGGTCTGGAAAGGAAGATTTTGGCCCCAGATCTGTAGAGTGTGCTGGAGGAACTTTCCTGGAAACAGGGTTTTCAGGACAGTCCGTCTTCCAATGACTTTTGCACTTACACACCAGGCAAGGCCTTGGTGGGGACTCTGGATCAGGGCAGGAATGTGCCCAATGCCCTTCCTTTCTGCATTCGAAACAAGGTCTGAGTGGTGGCCAAAGGGAAGAAAAGGGATTGGGTTTTTGAGACTCAACCCTGAGGGCAGCAGCAAGGAGGGAGACTTTAGCTTGATCTCGCTTATGCTTTTCTAATTTGACTTCCTCTTCTCTATTGTTAAAGACCTTGAAGGCCACTTTAATCAGGTCTTTCTGAGTGGTTTGAGGGCCATCCTCTAACTTCTGAAGTTTCTTTCTAATATCAGGATATGATTGAGTGATGAAGTGAGCGTGTAAGTAGAGTTGACTAGAATCCATGTCAGGATCTAAATTAGTGTATTTAAGGAGAGACTCGGTTAATGTATTCATGAAGGTAGCTGGATTTTCATCCAGTTTTTGTGAGATCTCTTTAGTTTTGTCATAATTAACTGCCTTAAGGGCAGTTTTTTCATGCCTTCTATTATGCAGATTAAGAAATGGACCATATGAGCAACATCAGTGGAGCCTGGTTGGTAATCCCAGGGTGGGTTAGTGGTTGGAACTGCAGTGGGCCCTGCCGGGTGCCTATTGGGTATGCATGGAATCTGTAAAAGTGGTAGCTGCAGCCCAAATGTGTTTTTTCTTCTTCTGGAGTTGTGGAGGAGGTAATGATAACATAAGTGTCCTGATAGGTGAGATCATATGAGTGAGTGAGGTGTTGAAATTCTTTATTATATGTAGCAGGGTTTTCAGAGAAAGATCCTAACTGGTCCTTTATCTGACTTAAATCTGACAGTGAGAAAGGAACATGTACTCTGACTATTCCTTCAGCTCCTGCTACTTCACAGAGGGGTAAGAGAGGAGCTGGCATCTGTGTGGAGTTAGGAGCCTGCATGCTAGTGGAGGTGGGGGGCTGTGGCAGGGGAAGAGGGGGAGGTAGTCTGCAAGTGAGTATGAGGAGGGGAGATGGGAGGCATAGAAGGCAGCAGTGATGAAGGGGGAAGAAAGAAAGCGGGGAAGGTGAGTTCAGAGATCACACCGGATTATATGGAGGAAGTATGGGGGGGCATGATCTGAGGGATCAAAGTCAGCGAGTTCAGAAGTTTTAGGTTTAGGGAGTGGGGGTGATGAGTTGGAAGGATTCTGAGGAGGTTTCTGGTGTAAAATAAGAATTTGGTAGGAAGAGCAGGATTGGTAGAGAGAGCGGCAATTGTGAAGGTAAAAGAAGGCCTAAATTTAAGGGATCTCTGGCTATCTGCCATTGTGCTGGATAAAGTTCTCTAAGACTCAGATAACTTGGAAATTGAAAGTGCTGTGTTCTGGCCATTGACTTTCATTGTCCAATTTGTATTGCAGCCGCACAGAGGTCGAACAGAAAAAGAGCTTTTTAGGCCTTATGTCTCCTTCCAGGTACAGAGTTTTAAAGTTATGAAGGAGACAGCCCAGAGGCATGGTTTTGGTGGGGGGGGGGCAAAATTGAATCCCCCATTTTAGGTGGCTTGGATGAGACTAAGGATCTCTAAGACAAGAGCAATTCTGAGTGAGACAGTCATCCTTGAATCAGTCAGAAATTTCCAAGGCAACTGTGCTTGGAGCCAGATGTCTCTGGAGCCAAGGGGTTTCTTCCCATGAGGATGCAGGCCTACTGCCCACCATGGTCCTCAGGGACAGTGACGATCACTGACCTAGCATTAGGGATTTTTGGCAGTCTGTCCTGGATAATGGAAAAAGGAGAGAGAGAGCAGGATCATCCAGCAGAGAAACCCTTATTTCACCCAGCTAAGATCAGATGTCCAGTGTTGGATGGGCATTTGGCTGTGGCAGGGGGGAGATTTCTCACCTATCAATCAGTCTCAGTGTGACCCCAGTCCCGGGTTTTAGGCACCAAATGTTGGGGAAAATGGTGTTCAGTGGAAAATGGAGACTGATAATTGCAGGCAGGAAGATTTATTGAGAAGCTCACAGCAGAGGGGGTCTGAAGAATAGACTTCTGCCAGCTACCAGAAGGGGGAATAGGAATTTATACAGTATTTTCTAGGTGAGGTAATGGTGGTTGGTGGGAGGGAGTCAGGGTTTGAGTGAGGTACAGGGGCCAATAGGAAGCCCTAGAGATGAAAATTTTCCCTTGTAAAGCTAGAGGATAATGAGCTAGGATGTATTGTGCCTTTGGAATGCTGGAGGGGCTGGTGGGGCCTTTGACTGGAGGTGGGAAGCTCTCTAGCTCACCTTACTCCCATCTCCACATGGTCTATTTTGTTCAACATTTGGGGAAGTGCTTTGTTTTCAGACACATAAGTTTAAGGGGAGCTTGTCCTTCCTTAAAGTGTATCAGGCAGAATTGAGCCACAGCTTGTTAATTATTGCAAACTTAGTGAGGGGGAACCTCTAACAAGAATGATTTACAATCCTGAAATAACCACATTTATTAATATCTCCAATTCTGTTAGACTGATTGGTACGTTCTTGGGTAGTTCTCAAGCTCATGTGTAGGAGACAATTTTTTTAGAGTTTATGTTTCTCTTGAATCACATTTCACCACGAATTTAGTAGTTATTTCAATTTTATTTATGGTATTATTAGAGCAGTGGTTTACCAAAAACTTCTTGCAGAAAATAGAGAATTTCTATATATCCCCTACTTATTTTCCTTATCATTAACCTTTTATTCCTTTCTTTGCTTATTGATATTCTGTCAAAAGGGTCAATCCTTTATTGAATGTGGTTTACTGAATCCTCCTATTAGTAATGTACCACTATTTATTTCTCCCTTAAATTTTCAAATTTTGCTTCTATAGTTTGGAGCTTTGCTGGGTGTGTATGTAAATATATATATATATATATTATATATATATATATATAATTGCTCATACATACATATTTAATTGCTGACTTTGTCTTTAATTGACCAATTTATCAGTATATAGTGTTTTTCCTTGTCCTAGGCAGCAGTATTATATTTAATTATAGCTCTTATGGTTTACAGAAAAATCAGGTGGAATGAACAGTGTTTCTGTATACCCCCCCACACACATAGTTTTCCTTATCAGCAATATTTTCCATTAGTATGGTGACTTTGTTACAATTGATAAACTATGTTTCTTATTATTATAGGGTTAACCGTAGTCCATATATTTGTATACTGTTCTTATTCCCTTCTGAAACCCTTCTGCTTGTTGTAATTGTTACATATTATGTTTTCATATATTGTATGTCTCCAACCACAGGTGATAAATTTTATGCACTTGAATTTTAGACATTTTAAAATATGGAGTTACATACCAAAATCACAATACATTATTACTGCTATTTGTCATTAGAGAAATCATTAACTTTATGAGAGTTCTTAAACTTTTATGTAATTCGACCCACCGTTGAGTGTCCTTTCATTTCTGTATGAAGAACTTGCTTAAAATTGTTTGTAGGCAACACAAGTGGTGGAAAACTCATGCAGGATTGTTTGTCTGTTTGCTTGTTTGTTTTAATATGGGGAAGCCATAAATCTTCCCCTTATTTCAAAAGCCTGTCTCACTAGATGTAATATTATTAAAAGTGACTCATTTTCTGTGAACCCTTGAAATATTGCATCTTAATTTGCCTTTTTGCCTTCTTGATGTTTGTCTTCATGATTTCTGTAGCAAAATTTTTGCTTGAACTTATTGAGACTCACTTGAAGAAAACATGTTGCTTTACTCTTGCAGCTGTCAGAACACTCTTCTTGCCCATGGCATTTTACTGTGCATTCCAGTGTGTCTGCACATGGTTCTCTATGATTTTTTTCCTGTGTGGGGTTCTTTCTGTTCTTTGGTTATGCATATGCAGGCCTTTCATTACATCTGAGAGTCTTTCTGCCATTATATCTTTGAATATTCCTTCTGCCACTTTCTCTTTATTTTCTTTCTGTGTCTCCCACAAAGCATAAGTGTAATTCTTGGTGTGGAAGAGCATACAGAGTCCCGAGTTTCTAGTTTCCATTTCCCCATGGAATGTTTTAACAACTAGGCAAGACTGGCAGATCCATGGGTCCTGCAAGTCTAGGACCCATACCACAGGGAGCATAGTAAGGCAACAGCCACCACCCAAAAGCCACAGCACTGCCCAGGAAATGGTGCCTGCTTGGTTCTATGAGAGGAATGGAGTCAGAGTGGAGACACAAGTGATGTCCATGCAGGAAAGTTTTGTTGTCTAAGGCTCATACTGGGTCCCCATGGCCCTAATGCATGCAGGTCTCTGTGGCACAGACCCAAAGTTGGTTTCTCTGGTAATTTTAGGGAAGGGGAGGTGTGGGTGCTGTCAGTAGTGTTGACCATAGTTCTGCCAGGAGCTCTGCAGGAACCCAGGGGCCTAAAGGTAGCTCTGAACCCAACATACTCACCAGGAGTCTCGGCACCCAGTGGTGTGTTCGTGTCGGGTCCACCCACAGGGATGTCCTTTGGAAGGCATGTCTTCTGAGCCAGCCTCACAGGCCACCACAGTGTTCCCCACCCCACCCAGCATGGGCCATCTGCTGACTGACAGAGCTGCCAGCCTCCTAGCCCCAGGTCAAGCTGAGCCACTCACCAGCCAAGGGACTCAGTGGAAATTGGTGGCCATAGTAGGACAGTCCCATGGTGCACCAGGCTTACCAAATGACCTGTTACACTCTCTTGTAAAATTTGTAATTTCTTTCTAACTAGTTTCTTTTTCAGTTTTCAATTTTATATTAAAGGTCTTCTTAACTGCATTAAAAGAATATATTCCTTTTAGGATTTGGCTTGGCCTCATGGCATGGAAATATATCTCAATAAAATGGCTTCAAAAACTAATAAATGTTACTGCAAGAATAGCCAGAAATAGCCGGTGTACAGCAGGGGAAATGGAAAGTTTGTGAGGGGAGCTGTTTATGTGTGGGTTTTTGTGTCTGGCTTTTGTCAGTTCTTTTACTGAAATAATGAAAATGCTTTAATAAGGATTGAATCAATGAACACATATCTCTTTGATTACAGCAAATACCATGGATTGTACACTTTGCCACAGTTGACTTCTTTATTATGAAGTAGCTATAAAATTGATTTGTAAGAAAAAAAAAAGGGAAATACACCTGATGTGAGATAGGGTCTACAGTTAGTAGTTAAATTTTCATGGCACTCTTGCCTAGTTTTAAACTACCACTTCACCACAAACCCAGGAGTTGGTGGAGGCTGACGTATGGGGTGCCTGTATGATGTTACACATGTTTATTTGGCAAGTCCCAGCATTTACTTTACACATAATTTTGCTGTACATTCAGGTATGATAGTCACACACAAACAACTTGTATTTGCCTATTTCTCTATTCAGGTCTTCCATTTTTTGCTCTTCAAATTTGGAGGATGTGCTCATGGGTGCATTGAGATGGACAGCTGTACCCTTGGACTGGGCCATGGATCTCTTGACCCTTGTGAGTCACTCTGCCTGACATCTGGGAAATAGCCAAATTGGGTTTTGTGTACTTATCAGCCTATAGATATTTTTTCCCTCTTGGTGGTGGGTAGGATCATCTGGATGCCATTGGCACAGTGTTGGATGTTGGGGAATATGCATCATTTTGTTTTGAGGGAGATTTTCTGTGAGCTGCCAGCCTTGGTTTTTGCTGTAAGAATAAATTTCATTTTACTTGAAATGATTTCAAAGAAGTAGAATGCGACCTAACAGTAGTTATTTACACATGGGTAACTGCCTCAGAATTCCTCTATACAGAAAAAAATCACAAAGAATTATGAGACTAATCAGAGATGCTTTCTGTGAAAGAAAAACTAGAGCTTGCTATAAATAGAGGAGAGATTCATAAATTAATTCACAAAGATCTCTTAATTAATCAAAAGTGGGCATATTCAAAGATTAAAAATCAGAGAAAAACAATTGGATCTAGCTTATCATTATTTTCCCAGTAAGTGTAGTTGCCATTATTTTATTAATTTTAAATATTGTACATAAATTTTTGACCAACTACCTTCACCAGTGAATGAAATCCGTGAGTCCTTCTCATGTTTCAAGACTGTACTTTTCAGAGGAGCTAAATAAATGCCTTACATTTTCATGTAGTGGGTACTTATCTTTTGAGTAGTGAGCTCATTCTTAGGAAACAAAATTTTATATTCAAAGGGTATTATATATTTAAGTGTCGTTTACAACGTTTGCAATTTGCCAGACATTTTGAAAATGGTTTTTCTATTTGAAAGACACCAAATATGTGCACAAAAAATAATCAACAGTTTTTTCCCTGAGTAGAGTCCATATCATACATCTAATGTCATTTTCTCTAATCCAGACTATTATTAATTTTCAAAGTATATTTTTATTATAGCAGGTGAACTTAGAAAAAAAACCATGCATTTTGTAAGACTCCACATATAACAGCCATCCATCAACACACCACAATGTGATGGAACTTTGTTTCAGATTATGAGATATTATCATCAGGCTATGACCACTAAGCTCGGTCCAGAGTACATATTGGGCACATATTTGCCATTGTCTCCCATTATCAACATGTAACAGTTGGCGTGGATGTTGTCTGTGTTTCATGGCTTCTCATGTGTTTACCACTTTTCCCCCTTAATTATCAGTTTGACTCCTGGTTTATTTATAATACATCTATATTTGAACCACTACCTCTAATGAGAATTAGAGATTCATGACCCTGTTACTAGGAAGAGATCCTTTTTTATTTCATTCTTGTATGTTCTTTTCTGTCTGGTCATCAATTTAGGAGAATTCTATTCCAAAGATTCCCTCTCACCTGCCTCCCTGCCATGTCCCTGTCCAAAACAATGGGTAGTGGATATATTCAAGCCACTCCTTCAGGGGATACCCATGGTGGAGGAAGGGTGAGCCGAATTGCAATGCCAGACAACCAGTGCCACCAGGTGGTCACATTTCCATGGACCTACATGGAACATGTGGAGCCTGTTCTACCAGTTTCAGCCTCCTCTTCCAGGAGCCATTTTGGAACCAGGGACCTGCAGGCTAATTTAGCACTCCTTGAATAGGATTCCCATCCTTAGGTAAATACAGATATATCTGGTATCACATGGGTTTGGTTAGACTGTCTCATCATTGTGGCGTAAACAGTTTCTCCTTTCTTTGGTCATATCTTCTTTGAACCTTGGCTGACTGAGATCTGAGGAGGACATTTTGCAAACAAGGGGTTTTTCCTAGTAATCTCATTAGGATTGAATAATAGTTTAATTAATCCTTCTTCTGAGTCCACCTCTGACTACTTATAGTTATTTGCAATTCCTTGAGAATGGTTATGATGTAGCATAAGAGCCATGGTAGTCCTGTTCCAGGTAGACTGAAAAACAGCAGGAATCCATTCTTCAGATTGAAAAGTGAAGGTTCTAATGACCTTGTACATGATCTGCAATGTCCTTCTGGACATTTTTCTTGATGTTCCTTCTCATTCTGTCACTCCCTCCAATCCCCCACTCACTTTTTGTTTGCTTGCTCTGATGCCTATGGAAAGAGTAGTGTGATGATCAAGATTCTGTAAGTTTCTTCGTAGAAAAGAAACACCTGTTTTGAATTGACCTAGGACTGCAGGATGGGTGCATCATTTTACTTTTGCTCATTCTCATGCATAGTCATTAATTAAAATAGTTCATCTTTTGTCTATAATATTTTCTCAAGGGTACTGCTGAAAAAGATTTTGAGCTTTCTTGCTGCAGAAAAGTAGGGTTTGAGCAAGTGTTATCTGCAGAAATTCATTCCAATAAGATGTGAAGAATTCCAAAATAAGAATTTGATAATCCAGAATTAAATATGGCATAAATGAAAATAAAATCACTAAACCAGTAATTCATGTAATTCTTACAGATTATTAGGTCCAATAATTAGGGCTGTAATACACAAAACAAAATTGTCATCATTGATTTCAATGATGTCAGAATTATTAGTAACATTTAAATGTTTCTTCCTCTACAGGGTATTACTTATCATGGATTATATGAAATCTAACCTGGTCTTGCATTCTCTCTCTCTCTCTCTCTCTCTCTCTCTCTCTCTCTCTCTCTCTTTTTGGTAATACATTTTTATTCTTTAAGTATGTATCATCAAAATGATGGACCATGATTAACAGTACACCTATGAGAAAATTCTTTCATGCAGTATAATAAATGTAAAATACTAGTACATGGTATTAAAAATAGGGAGGTTTACATGGGCAAAATACATTTAATATAAGTTATGGACTATTTTTGTTTTATATGTTTTTAGTTTTTGTTTTTTTAGTGCTGCTTAGATTACATAAATATTACATACAAAATTTAGGGGATTCCCACATGGCCTGCTCCCCATGTCTACCACAATTTCTCACATTAACAACATTTCTCATTAGTGTGGTACATTCATTGCAATTGATAAACACATTTTGCAGTATTACTACTAATCATGTATTACAGTTTACATGGTAGTTTACACTCTTTCCCACCCAATTCTGTAGGCTATGGCAAGATATATAAAGGCCTGTATTTGTCATTACAATGTCATTCAGGGCAATTCCAAGTCCCAAAAATGCCCCCATATTACTTGTGTTTTCCCCTCTCCCTGCCCTTAGAACCTCCAGTGGACACTGCCTCCACATCAATGGTATAATTTCTTCCATTGCTAGAATCAAAATTAGTAGAATACCAGTAAGTCTACTTAAGTCCATAGTTTCTTCCCCAATCCTGAAGATTCTGGGATGATGATGTCTGCACCACCTGTAATTAAGAGGGGTCTTCAATTTCATAGGGCCAGTGGATGGGACTCTCTTGCTTGCAGTTGTAGATTCTCAGGTCCTTGGTATGTTAGTTGTCTACCATCACCTTCTTGTTAGTTGTCCTGGGTGAGGCCAATGAACAGGAGAGGAGTTGTTGCAACTCTGTTGAGATTCAGGGCCCAGCTGCCACATGAACAGCCTGAAGATTTAAGTTTCTTCAACATAAATCTACCAATTCTATTACTAATATAGTTTCAAATAGAAGTGCCAGAAGAGCCATGTGTAGTGAAACCACAACAGAGTCCAAGCCTGTCATACTGGGGAGCATAAAACCAAAGTAGGGTCCACTAGCAGGGTACCAAACTCCTGAGCTTTCTGTCCTGCCTATAGTGTCTGGATATCTCCAGAAGCCACAGGATCCCCAATATTTAAGGTTATATTTACATTGGCAGTCAATAAGTTCCTGCTGGGATGTGCATAATCTCCAGTGGTCAATGTCTCCACATCAATTATATAGTTTCTCCATTGCTAGAATCACAATAAGTTTATAGTAGTATACCAGTAAGTCTACTTTAGTCAATAGTTCATTCCCCAATCCTAAGGGTTCTGGGAAGGTGATATCCATTCCACCTCTAATTGAGAGGGGGCTTAGATCCCATAGGAAAGATGGATGGGACTATCTTGCTTGCAGTTGTAGACTCTCTCAGTTCCTTGGGATGGTCATTGTCTATCATCAACTCCATGTTAGTGGTCCTGGGTGAGTCTAATGAACTGGAGAGAAGGTGTTGCAACTCTATTGAGATTCAGGGCCCAGGTGGCACATGGATAGCCCAGAGATTTAGTCTCTTTGACATACAACTATCAACTCTAGTACTAATTATAGGTTCAAATAGAAGGACAAAAGAGCCATGTGTAGGGAAGCCACAATTGAGTCCAACTCTGTCACACTGCGGAGCATAAATTCCAAAGTAGGACCTACTGGCAAAGTACCTAACTCCTGAGTTACCTGCCCTGACTATAGTTTCTGGATGTTTCTAGAGCCCTCAGGATCCCCACTATTTGGGGTAGTATCTAATTTGACAGTGAATGAGATCCTGTTGAGACATGCAAAAGTGTAGCCTCTGGAGTGACCCTTCAAATCACTTTGAAGTCTTTTAGCCAAATAAACTCATTTGTTTTTACATTTCCCCCCTTTTGTTCAAGGTCTTTTTCCACTTGCATTGCTAGTTGGTGCTTGTGAATAATCCCTCAGTGACAGGGAAGCTCATCCCTGGGAGTCATGTCCCACACTTAGGAGAAGGTAATGTATTCATATGCTCAGATCAGCTTAGAGAGAGGCCACATATGAGCAAGAAGGAGGCTCTCAGGAGGTAACTCTTAGGAACAGAATAATAGTAGGCTAAGTTTCAATTTCAGGAGTAAAGGTTCACAAGTACAGTCATCAATAGCAAGGGCCCATCAATGGATCATCCTCCTTCACTAGTCACTGCTCCTGTACCCAGGGGATTCTTGCTGTTCCATTAGAGAATGTGGCAGAGCTCCCCAGGATAGGAATTCAGATTCCCTCATTTATTGTGTGATTATCCACCCATCGTGACCATGCCCCATCCCCCGATCCTTTGAATGATTTTGTAAAACTTTCATGTATATTCGGATGAACCAATCCCCACGAAAACCCCCCAAGACACCCCCCCAAATAATCCCCTGCAGTACCCATTGTAACCCTTCTGTGATCCAAATCCTCCATGAACATTTAGTCCATAAAATAATCAAATACACTTAATAGGAAAAGGAAACAAGTGTGAAAAGTTACATGCAAGAGACAAACATAAGGAAACTCAGGGGGAAAAAAAAGAGAGAAGGAAAAAAAACAAATAATCAAACAAAGAGCAAAACAAAATAAAATATAATTAGTGGATTGGGACATTCAAAAAATGGGCAAAAAAGCAAAGGAAATGCCTTTAAAATATATATATATTCATTTTTTTTTCCTTTCTCTTTTCTCTTTTCCCTTTTTTTTCCTTCCCTTTATCACTGTGTTGTCGGATGTCTGGTGTGCCATGACACCTTCTTCCTCTCAATCCCCATTGTCTCCCAATTTTTCATTTAATTTTCAAAGAAGTTTTAGGTCACAGCAAAGTCACACACGGAGTGCCGGAGACTCCCAGATACCAAACCACCCCCC
>JAKSZT010054355.1:159538-210264 GCA_026826555.1 Tolypeutes matacus | reverse complement strand
TGGCGCCGAGCTCCAGCGTCACCGGGCTGCTCAGTAAATCAGTTTGAGTGCAGATTGGCATCTGCTCTCAGCCTAATGGTGCTTCAGGTCGGCTTATCTGCTCCCCAAAGCTATGGGGCGGTGCAGGCAGCCAGACCGATGTCTAAAAATATAAAATACCCTTCCCTGTCTTCCAACCGAACCCTCCCTTTTTTGGGAAGTGTCCCTTCCTCCTGGCTCCGCAGCGGCCCGGGTCTTATCCCTGGGTGGCTAGGGAAATCAGCTCCGTTCCCTGACCAAAATCCCCCCTCCGGTTCACCGGGTGCTGATTAGCTCGTTTGCTCTGTTCACACAAGGTCCAAGGGGCGCCAGGCAGCCAGATCCCCAGAAAATAAAACTTTTTCGCCCCGCCCACGGCTCCAAGTGGCCGTTTTATTTTTTTTTCCCTAACCGCGGGGCTCAGCCGCCTGTGCCAACCTCCACCAGCATCCTCAAAACTCACGAATCTCCACCGTTCGGTCCACACCGCCGATCCGCCCAGATAGATGTCCCAAGCTTCTCACTCCACGCGTGCACAGCACAGACCCCGGGCAGGACCCAGTGCACAATCCGCCTTGCTCTGGGAGCTTGCAGTGTGCGCCCTCTTACACTAATGCCATCTTGCCTAAACTCCCGTGGCTGTGCTTTTGGGAAAAGGAAATGTTAAGACACTTCAGCAATTCCTGAACAATGGCTCTGAGCTCACACTAATTCCAGGAGACCCTAATCATCACTGTGGTCCACCAGTCAGAGTAGGGGCTTATGGAGGTCAGGTGATTGATGTAGTTTTAGTTCAGGTCCATATGACAGTGGGTCCATTGGGACCCTAAACCAATTCTATGGTTACTTCCCCAGTTCCAGATGAGTAATTGGAATAGACAGACTCAACAAGTAGCAAAATCCCCACTTTGGTTTCCTGATGTATTGAATAAGGACTATTATGGTAGGAAAGGCCAAGTGGAAGTCACTAGAACTGCCCCTGCCTAACAAATAGTACATCAAAATTAATTCTGCCTCACATGAACAAGGTTCCAGGTGTAATCCCTGGTACCTGCTTTTAAAAATGCCAAAAAATCCGCATTTAACAATGTAATTGAATGACTAAATTGATTTTAGGCTCTCTCTGCCTAGAGGAGGCTGCATCAAATCTCAGTGCATATTTTTGCCCTCTCCCATTTCTAAGCAAGCTCTGTTCATTCCCCCCATTTCCTAAAAAATTATTGGACTAACTTTGAAAAAGGAAAAATTATCCACATTCCTAAGAAATTGCAGAGATTAGTGCCACCACCAAAGACTTGAAGGATGTAGTAGTGGTGATTTCCACCACATCCCCATTCAACTGTTCTATTTGGTCCAATGGATATTGAATGATGACATGGATTATCATATACTTGATAAGGCAGTAACTCTAATGGCAACTGCTGTTCCAGATGTGGTATCACTGCTTGAACAAATGACACATTCACTGGTGCCTGGCATGTAGCTATTGATTTGGTAAATTTCCCCTGGGTTTTTAGTAAAACCCACAATAAACAGTTTCCTTTCAACTGGCAAGAACAGCAATAAACTTTTAGTGTCCTATCTAAGGAATATATTAACTCTCCCACCCTATTGCATAATCTAGTCTGTAGGAACTGTAATCCCTTTTCCAAAAGACAACATACTGGTCAATTACATTGATGACATTATGCTGATGGGATCCAGTGATAAAATTGTAGCAACTACTACAGTCTTATTGGTAAGATATTTGCATGTCAAAAGATGGGAAATAAGTTCCAACAAGAATTCAGGGGTCTTTCACCTCAGTGAAATATCTAGGCATCCAGTGCTGTGGGACATCAAGATATCCCTTCTAAGATAAAGGATAAGCTGTTGTATCTGGCCCTTTCCTCAGCCAAAAATGAGGCATAATGCCTAGTTAACTTCTATGGATTTTCAAGGAATGATATTCCTCATTTTGGTGGGCTACTCCAGTCCATTTAACAAGTGATCCAAAAATTCATAAAGTTGGATGTGCAAAATGGTATGCAAAAGACCATGCCTGAGAAGACCCTGAAGACTCAAACAAGTTATAAAATTTGAAATCATATTCAGCTATTTAAAAGTGAATGTAGTCATGATACATGATGTATCATAGGTGAACAATGAAAATACCATGCTAAGTGAAATAAATCAAATCCAAATCACAAATACTGTATGATTGCACTTATATAAAATATCTAGAAAAGAAAATTCATAAATGCAGTAAGTAAACTAGAGGTTACCATGGGCCTGGATAAGGGGAAATAAAGGGTTTTTGCTTAAAGAATTTCTTGTTTGGGTGATGAAAATTTTTGATAATGGGAGGTGGTGATGTTATCAAGACATTGTAAAAACAATCAGTGGTACTAAATTGTAAACTTATGGTTAAAATGGCCAATTTTATGGTGCATATATGTTACCACAAGGAAAAAAAGGAAGAGAACAACATGATTAAATACAAAATAAGTGATCTGGAATATAAATAGTGTATGAACTAGAGGAAGTGAATGCTGGGCCTCATTAAATGAATTAAATTATTTAACAAATTGAACAGTGTAAGCATTAATATATATAATACTATTACAATTAATTATGGAGTTAGGGTTTAAGTTGGCTTATGAAGCAATAGAGGGTCTGTTCATTCATTCATTCATTATTCCAAAAGAATTTGGAGTGTGTTTGCAAAATATTTACAAGCACTGTACTAGACTCTGGAGGTAAAATGGAGTCAAAACAGATCAGGTTCTAGCCCTCAGGAAACTTGGAATAAAGGGAGGACAATAAACAAATAACTGGATAAAATAAATATACATTATTATCAATGCTTAGTAGGAATTAAAAAGACTTTTATATTCACTAATATATGTGTGGGGATCTACTTTACACAGATTTGCTTTTATCTCAGCAATGACATGACAAGCAGACTGAGACCTGAAGGATGAAAAGGAGCCAGCCATGTAAAGTACTAAGGAGAAGGCACTCTAGGCAAAAGTCACAGTAAAGGCAATGCCATGAGGTGGAAAAGGCACTTAGCCCTTTGAAGGAAAAAAAACTGAGCATGGGGGAGAGGGTTGAATATGCAAAAGGAGAAATAGGCGAAAGGAAGTTCTCAGGGAGCCCTGTAGGCTATAACAGCCGTGGGTTTCATTCTTAGCCTCCCTATATGTAAAGGGAGGGATGATGGTGTGATGGGGTGGAAGCAGGGCAGAAGCACTAGGTTGAACAAGGCAGTTCAAGGACAAGTGAATGCAGCAGCCTGACTGTAGAAAGCAGCTGTGGCAGAAGCAGAAGGAGATAAGGCTGGAGCTCAGCATTCAGGTTACATTATAAAGAGCTAAAGTTAGCTTCAACTTATATTTCCTGTAAGCTATAGCACATTGTTGATTACTTACCACAAGAACACTTATGTGAAATAAAAACTGTCCAACATATTAGAGGAGGGAATGCAAAAAACATGTAAAATGCAGTCCATACTGATTTTACTGAATCAATCCTAAAAGTTGTGTCTTAGGACTATGACATTAACAAGTTTGAGAAAATTTTGATGGATGATTTGGAGTGAATATATTTGACACGTGTCCTCCTGCCTCTTCAACACTCATGCTCCATCTCCTCTGATGTCTCCTAGTCCCTTTGTCTGGCTTCCCTTTGGCACATAAGCATGGTCTCCCCTCTATGTCTCATCCAACATTGAGGAAACACCCTTTCTGAAGCTTTGCGATTCTCTAAAACTAAACTAAACCTCTCTCTCTCTTTTCAGAGTTAAGCTTCCTGGAAGAGTCAAGCACAATTCCCTGTCCCTACATCCCAGTCTCTAATTTAAACCATCTTCATTTGGCTCACTTTACCTTAGCCAATCACTCCACTAAAATTCTCTGTTAAAGTTACCAGTTACATTCAAATTCTACAGTATAATGGTTAGTTTCCTTTTCTTATCATTCCTGACCCTATTTTTTTTTCTGATTTTCCAGGGTTTTATGTTGAAATTCCAACAGGAATATCATAGGTCCCACAAACTAAACCTCTTCCCCCAAAGTTCTGCCCCTCTTTCTGGTCACAAGGAATGTTACCACTATCTGCCTATTGTTTAAGCCAGAAACCTGAAATGTTTCCTTGACACCTCCCTCTTGCTCTCTTAGATATAATTAGTAATGGAGACCTGTGAATTCTACTTCTTCAATAGATTTTCTTAATTTAGCCCTGCTTATTTTTCCTGTTACCCTAGTCTTAACCAAGGTTTTCATTACTTATTTCCTGTATATCTGACACCACCTTCCAAGTGGTTCCATTTCCTTTAGACTATATTCCTTCAATATTATACTCTACACTGCTGCCAAGATATTTATGAAATGTTATTTTAATGTTATCGTGTAGTAATTGTAATCTAAGAATTGCAATATGCATCTTAATTTATCACAATATACTTCAGATTAATGTTTATTTAATGCAAGAAAAATGACAAAATTTTCTTCAATATACCATTTACTCCTCCTTTTTGTTTTGCTCTTATTTTCATATATTGCATATATAGATGTTAAAAACTTCAATCCAATGTTATAATTATTGCTTTATAGAATATCATGTATCTTAAAGCAAACAATAAATAAGAAAATATGTAACTAAAGATTCTATTAACCCACATTATTTTTTTTCAATGCTCTACATTTCTCCCCTAAAGATTTGAGCCACAGCCTGTAATAATTTCTTTTCAGCCTGAAGAACTTCCTTTAGTATTTCCTGTAAGGAATGTATGCCATGTACAAATTCTCTCAGTCTTTGTTTATCTGGAATTGTCTTTATTTCACTTTCCTTTTTGAAGATAGCTTTGCTGGATAGAATATTCTTGGCCAATACATTTCTTTCAGAACTTTGACTATGTCAGCACACTCCTCATGGCATCCAGCCATTAATCATACGCTTCCTTCTATGTAAATAATTCTTTTCATTTGCTGTTTCTTTTTTTTTTTTTTTTTTTCTCTTTATCGTTGGCTTTCACAGTTTGACTATGATGTGTCTAGGTGTGTATATATTTATATTTCTCCTATTTGGGTTTATGGAGTTTTGGATGTGTAGATTAATGTTTTTCATTGCATTTGAGAAATTTTCAGTCATTATTTCTTTAAATATATATTATGACCTTTTCCATCACTCCTTCTGGGTGTACCATTACATATATTTTGGTATATTTGATGTTATATTACAGGTTTCTGAGGTTTATTCAATTAATTTGTCTTTTTTACTGATAGTGAGAGGAGATAACTTAAATTGATCTGTCTTCAATTACTCATATTAATTCTTTTGCCATCTTGAAACTTGAGTATTTCTACTGGATTTTTCACATCCATAATTGTTTCTCATTTAATACTAAAATTTCAATTTGTTCCTTTTTATACCATTTCTATCTCCATTTTGTGAGTTTCATTTATTTCCTTCATTGTAGCCCTACTTTCTTTACTTTACTTTCTTTACTTTAGTTGCTCAAACATATTTATAATTACTGCTTTGAACTCTGCTAATTCCATGTCTGAGGATACTAAGAGACAGTTTATATTGACTATGTTTTTCCTATGTATGAGTCACTTCATTTATTTTGGATATTTATCATTTTAGATCACATATTGTAGCATATCTGGATTCTGACATTTCCCCTGAAATTTTTGGTTGATGTTGCTCCTGCTGCTCTTGTTATTGATTGTTTCTTTGTTCATTAATTCCTGTGACCATTCAAAGTTCTTTTATGAATCCCAAAAAGAAATTAATCCATTCTTGTGTGTGTGTGAGACACTTTTACCTGGACTATGCCAGTAAGGCATGACTCAAGTTGAGTCTCTGCCTTCTTGCTGGGACTGATAAAAACATATATAGAGACACACACACACACAGGAAAAGGGAGTCACCATATTTGATACTTCAGTGTGAGAGAAAGGACTCCAATTTCACCCATAGCTCAGCTGAAAAGAGAGGAGCCCATGAAAGTCTCAAAGAGCTGAATTTCACGTAGAGATGAGCCATATGCCTGATAACATGCATCCAGAAGAAAGAGGAGAAGCTGAGACTGATGTAGGAGACCTCATTGCTTAAAGCTGTGATCCTGGAGCTGTGCTTCAAGAGACAGTGGGCCTGGAGAGGAAAGCAGAGGCCTTGGCAGAGATTGGTGGACATCGTGATTCAATGTGTCCAGACAACAAGATCAACAATAGTTGACTTTGAGATAAAGTCCCTCTGATGATGCCTTGAGGTGGATATTTCATGACCTCAGAACTATAAAATTTACCCCAAATAAATACCTTAAATAAAAGCCAACCCATTTCTTGTACTTGGCTTTGTCAGCCCTTTGGCAAACTAAAACTGCAATTGGTACCTGGAGAGTTGGTTGTCATTGCTTGCAATTACCAAAGATGTTGGAAAGGCTTTATAAATGGGTAAGGAGTATTTTTGAAGGAATTGTGAGATGCTTAATCAAAAATGCCTAGATTTCTTTGAAAAGACTATTGGTTAAAATATGCATGCTAAAGATAATAAGATCTTAGTGGAAATGGTGAACCTATTATTGAAAACTGGAGGAAAGTCAAATCTTGTATAAAGTTGCAGAAAACTTGGCAAAATTGACTCCTGATGTTAGTTGGAAGGCAGAAATTGCAAATAATAAGCTTGGACATTTAGTTGAGATTTCCAGATTAAATGTGGAAAATGCAGCCTGGCTTCCCCTTATAGCTTATAACAAAATGTGAGCGGAAAGAGATAAACTAAAAACTGAACTTTGGGGCACAAAGAAACCAGAAATTGATGGCTTGGGGAATTCCAAGATTCCAGAAAACAAGCCCCCAGAGGATAACATGTAAATTAGAATGCAGACTTTTGTTAAGCCCATAGAAGCAGTGGGACCCATGAGGACCTGAGGAGAAAAAGACATCTTTTTATAGATGACTTTCAGACTTTGTAAACTAGGAGTATGCCTGTATGTTTTTGAAACTCTTTGGAACCAGTGGCGCCCATTTTCCTTCCATTTTCTCCTTGTGGTAATGCAAATATTTACCCTATATCTGTTCCTCCTTTGTATATTGGAAGCAGATAATTTGTTTTTTAAGTGTCACAGGACTACAGCCAGAGGGGAACTTTGCCTCAAAACAAACTGCATGCCTATAACTGATTTTGATGTCTTATTGTACTTAGCATTACTTTCCATTGAAAGATTCTTTGTAGAGCACCATCTGTTGGCAGGATGGGAAACTGTAAGAAGTAAAAAAGCTTTTTGGAGTCCCAGACCCCTTGAATCTGGTGTACATACCTTTAGTGTGTCCCTGCTCTTGTTTTGATAACTTAAGCTTGGCAATTTTAAAGATTTAGAACAAGTTGAACCAAAAATCAAAGAAGAGCCATGAAACAAAACCACTAGGAAAAAGAGAGTTTGAATATCAGAGTAAATTCACCAATATAATCAAATGCCTAGACATCAGCAAAAAAAATACAAGTGATATGAAGAATCAGGAAGATAAAGCCCAGCCAAAGGAACAAATAAAAAATTATGATGAGAAGCGAATTTAAGGATTTAAGGAAACTAATCAATGATGGTCACACAAATCTCCAAAATCCATTCAGGGAGTTAAAGGAAAATATGGCTAAACAGATAAAAGATATTCCAAAGACACTGGTGAGCATAAGGAGTAAGTTGAAACCCTTCAAAGAGATATGGGAATGAAAGACACAATGGATGAGATTAAAAATACATAAGAGGCATATAACAGCAGATTTCAATTGGCTGAGGACAGAATTAGTGAATTAGAAGACAGCTTCTGAACTGGAAAATAGGGGAAAACAGAAAAAGAAAATAATGGAAAAAATTGAACAGGTTCCCAGGGAAGAGAATGACAGTGCAAAATGTACAAACAACATGTTATAGGTGTCCCAGAAGAAGAGAATGGGAAAGGGGCAGAAAGAATATTTGAGGTAATAATAACTGAAAATTTTCCAACCCTTATGAAAGGCATAAATAATAATATCCAAGAAGGGCAATGCACCTGAAACAGAATAAATCTGAACAGACCTATTCAGAGACACCTACAATTCAAAATGTCAAATGCCAGCTGTAAGGAAAGGATTCTGAAAGCAGCAAGAGAAAGGCAATGCATCACATACAAACCAAGCTCAATAAAACTAAGTGCTGACCACTCATCCGAAACTATGGAGGTGAAAAGAAAGTGGTATGATATATTCAAGGTACTGAAAGATAAACATTGCCAGCCCAGATTTTTTCATCCAGAAAAATTGTCCTTCAAAAATATCAGAATGAGTTTAAAGTCTTCATAGACAAAAACTGAGAGAGTATGTTAACAAAAGATCATATTTACAAAAGATACTAAAAGGACTGCTACAAGCTGAAAGGAAAAAAATCAGGGGCAAGAGGCTTGGAAAAATGTATAGAAATAAAGGTTATTAGTAAGGGTAACTTAAAGGGTAAAAAGAGAATAGTAAGATATGACAATGGAAAGCCAAAGATAAAATAGATGAATTATGTAATGCCTTTGCATTAATAACATTGAATATTAATGGCTTGAATTGCCCAATTGAAAGACATAGACTGACAGAATGGATAAAAAATATGAGCCATCTATATGCTGTCTACAAGAGACTCAACTTAGATGCAAGGACACCATCAGGATGAAAGTTAAAGATTGGAAAAATATATTCCATGCAAATAGTAGCCAAAAATATCTGGAGTAGAAATACTAATATCAGACAAAATAGATTTTAAGTGCAAAACTTATAAGAGATGAAGAAGGCCATTATGGATTACTTAAAGGTGCAATTAACCAGGAAGAAAAAACAATTATAAATGTATATGCAACTAACCAGGGTGCACCAAAATATATGAGGCACACTGTTAAAACTGAAGGAAGAAATAGGTGTCTCTACAATAATAGTTGGAGACTTCACTACACCACTCTTCGCATTGAATAGAACATCTGGACAGAGGATAAGTAAGGAAACGGACAGCATGAATAAAATGATAAATGAAATAGACCTCATAGTCATTTATAGAAAATTACACCCCAAAACAGCAGGATATACATTCTTCTCAAGTGATCACTGATCCTTCTCCAGATAGACCATATATTTGGTCTCAAGACAGGTCTCAATAAAATAAAAAAGATTGAAATTATACAAAGGAACTTTTCTGATCATAATGGAAATTGCGTGGTTGGAGAAAATTTATCTACAACTCATCCAGCCTTGTTACCTTATTTTGGCTGTTTATGTCATGGAGTCAAAGAAAAAGGCAAGGTGTTAACCAGGATGCAATTCACTGGAGCAATTCCTGAAATAAGAAAAACTAGAAGGACAGAAAGCTAAGGGTGAGATACTACCTAGGATGTTACATCTAAACAGAGTATTCCTCCTTTCTGCCCATATGATCTGATTCATCCAAAAGGGTTCTAGTGAAAAGGATGATGAACTTGCAAATATGAAGAGAACAGGAAATAAATGGGGTAGGGTTCATGCTGAAGAGCAAAGAGTGATTGTACCATAAGGAAAATTTGCAACCTCAGGACTCTGGCCTGAGTGTAAAAGAATTTTGCATTTTATATTTAAAAAGTCTAACTCAATGCTTTCCACCAAGGGCCTGGGGAATTAATGTCCTAATGATGAGGCCCAATCAAAGACTTAATCATTATTTAATCAAGTACAAGTGAAATATCTGAATCCAATAAAATCTAATATGCCCAGAGGAACAGACCAGCTTACAAACATAATCCAATATCTAGTTTTGGAATTCATAAATAATGTTAAATTGCTAAATTCTACTTGCTGATAGATTTGGCAAAGTTGGTTGGGTGTTAATCTGGTTCTGAGTAAAAATTTAAACATGGAAGATCTACTGGAATAATTTTGAAAGGATTGAATGCCATAATTCTCCCCTTCTGCATCTCCACAGCCTGCATTCCAAGCTCATGTTAAGGGGTTTGGTATGTAGGCCATGGCCTCGTGTCTCAGAACTTTGAATTTAGGGGAAATGTGGGATGAATATACCATGATCCATTTCTAGTCAGTTTAGCCTTCTGCTGCTGGGAGTGACTTTATGTATAAGTAACTTGCCATCAGAGAATAAAAGCAATATCATTAGTTGTAAAAGATTAAAACATGTACTATAATGCACTAGATGTATTCTTTTCCTGGGAATGAAACATTTTGATCCTTTGCAAACATGCCTTGTGTGCTTTGTATTCAGTATTATCTATTTTTATTTTCTGAATGGATGTTTAGAAATTCTTTATATGAAAAATAATTGCTGGTTTAAAATAGACCATTTTAATAAAGTAACTATATTTCTTTTTACAAAAATGCTATTTTTCTATGATATAAAAAATTGTTTGGTGGCAGATTTTTAAGGAAGTATTATTTTATTTAAAAGAGTCTGTATCCCTTCGTGTGAAAAGAATCCAAAGAGGGTTCACATTTGCTTTAAAACATATGCTATACCCCTTTCCCTTTACAACACTGCTACTTTTCTTACATTGGAGAAATAAATGTCAATATATCCATATAGTACAGGGTTAATAAAATAAGTTTTTCAAAAGATTATTTTAGAGATAGCTGTAAGACCATATTTGAAGACAACACTCTCAAAACCAGTTAACATCCTTACAAAAGTTTTTGCTTCTAGATTGACTGGAATTACCAAATATAGTTTCAGCTTTGTATGTTGGCTTGAGACTATACAGTCCTCTTCTTGCCCTACCCCTTTAAAGAAATTTTTTATTTTTCTCTAGAGTCATCTTGAATTGGTCTCTGTGTATTTTTAAAAAGTGCTTGGAGAATTATATAAATGATATTACAAAAGTATTATAAGGCCTGTGTATTCTACTGTTTGTGATACTGCAGTAATCTGTGCAAGGATTTTGTATTTTTTATGCATTTGTCCATTCTTTCTAACAAGATATTCTTATTAGTTAATATTTCCTAAATTGTTTCTTGTCAAGTTTCAATAATGCCACCTCATCCTCTCTCCCTCATTTTTCCTCCTTCCATCTTTTTCCTTCCTTCCTTTCCCTTTTTTCTCTCTCTCTCTCTATTGAGAAACCACCTTATGTGAACTGCTGGGTAGTCTGTAATTTGGGACACAAACAACTCTTACTGGGGTTTCATGGCCTATTTTTACCTTTATTGTATGATTTTATTTCACAACAATGTCATGTAGTTGGACTGTAATAAATAGAAGATAATCTACCTAAATAATTTTGAAAGGTCTTGTCAAAAATCCTTATTTGCAGTATTGGTTCCTACCTATGATTCAGAGTCACCTCTTTTTAGATTTGTACTCTTCTGAAAAGTTTCAAGAGCTCTAATATTTACCATAGTAATAACCTGGCCCAAGTCTCTGCTATGAAAGGTTGGAACTTTTTCCCAAGAAACATGGGAACAGTCACTCCCTCTCTTCCAGCTATGAATCCTTCATGTCATCTGGTAGAAGAAAATGAGGGCTGAGCTACCTGCAGGTCTGGTGGGGTTGGTTTTCCCTCTTTAAAAGCAAACAAAAGAAGGGATATGCACACAGAGTAACACATATATACCTTAACTCTGTTCTGATTTGCTCTTAAATTTTGTTGATACACCTAAATTTATTTTGAAGTGAAAATAATTAAGTTTTACTCTTACTCCTCAGGAGGAAGAGAAAAAAGGTAAATCTCAAGAGATTTCAAAGTGAGTTGGGAGGTCAGTCCAGAGGTTATGATTATGCACATCTCAGGAGGATCTCATTGACTACCACAGTAAACAGAGCCTCAAACAGGGGTGCTCCTGAAGGCTCTAGAGACATCCAGAGCTATAGGCAGGGAGACAACCCCAGGAAATCATCATCCAGTTGGTAGGCCTTACCTTAGAATATATGATAACCTATCAAAGTTGGACTCATTTATAATTTTCCTATACATGGCTCTTCTTCCCCTTTTATGTGAATCTATAATTAGCACTATACCCATTAAATATCTTTCCAGAGACTTAAACCTTCAGAGTGTTCATATGCCTGTTGAGCCCTGAATCTCAGCAGAGTTGCAGCCAACAACTACTCTCCAGTTCATCAGACTCACCCAAGACAACTAACAAAAGGATGATGATGGACAATGTTCATCCAAAAAAGCAGAGAGCATCTACAACTGCAAGCAAGACAGTTCCATCCATCTGTTGCATGGGATTGAAGCCCCCTTTCAATTAGAAGCAGAGTGGGTATCACCATATCCAAATCCTCAAGCAAGAGGAATGAACACACATAAGGGGGAGAATGCAACTATGGACCAAAGTAGACTTATTATTCTAGTAATGGAAGAACTTGTAACTTTGATATAAAGACCATGGTCAACAGAGGTTCTGAGGGGAGGGAGAGGGAAGAATAGGTATAACATGGAACATTGTTTTGGACACTGGAATTGTTCTGCATGATGTTGTGATGACAGATACAGGCCATTATACATTTTGTCAAAGCTGATAAAATTGTGTGGTGTGAAGTATAAATGATAATGTAAACTATAGACCATGGTTAGTAGAAATGCTTTAATATGTGTTCACCAATTGTAACTAATGTACCACACTAATGAAAGATATTGCTAATGGAAGAAAGTTTGGCAAAGGGAGGGGTTGGAGTTTAGGGAAATTTCCTATATTTTTGATATAACATTTATATATTCTAAAGCTTCTTTAAAAAGAAAGAAAAAAGTCTATCTCAGGGCAAGGTTGGATCCTGTTCAGGATACAGTTTTCAGATTTTATTGTCTATAATCATAGGTCACAGTTACCTTTGAGTAACCCTGGTATTTATACCACTAATCAACATGGTGTCTTTCAATGGATAGAGATTACTGTACTTACTTTTAGTTTATGAGATGGATGGACTGTTTCTTAATTGAACGTATGCTCATAATGGGGTCAGTATAAGCAATAAAACTTTGGCTCAACTCTAGTCTTGGATGCAAACCCATTCTTGACAGCAGGTCCAAGAATATGGCTCTAAACAATGACAGCTGTCCTTATATGGGCAGAGCTGGCAACCACAACTATTTACCTAATGGTCACCAGCTCCCAGTAAGCACACCACCTGGAAAATAAATTACATATGTCTTATCCTTATGTTTCTATTCTTAATGTAGATTCTGTAAAGATTATAAGACACCTGGAGATGTCTGAGAATTAAGTTTTGAGAAAGTGAGTAAATAATAAAAAATAATAAAATGATCAGACTAAAATGATTAATAGAAATCTCACAAAATAATGGAAACTATTTTTTTATGTAGGACCTCTAAACAGCTTATAAACTTGATCAAATAAATTGCATAGAGACATATGTAAATCTAAAAATTAATTAAAAATTAAGATGGATTTCCCATTTTTTAAATGCTCAGTGTATATTATGTGAGTAATAAAAAGAGTGACTTAAAAATTATCATTACTTGGGTGCACACTATATGACTATATATATAAAGTATAAAAGCACACAAGACTATTCTAAGCAATTATAATTCAGGTTAATTGTTATCCTTGGGAGTGGGAATAAGTAACTAGAAGGGAGCATGAATGGGTCATCTGGGAATACTGTTCATTGGTGGTTCTTGATCTATATTCATATTATATTTCAAGAAGACAATTTTTCATGTTTGTATCTTTAGTACTTCAGAATGCAATTATACTTGAGAGGAATGAAAAAGTGAAATAGTATTCAATTACTAATGCTCTATAGTTTGTGTTACTCTCATTCACACAGAAAAATAGACCATTTTAAATTTTCAATGCAATTTAAGATTTAAGGTATACATAATCCTTTATTTTCCTTAATTATTTGACATGCACATAAAGATTCAAGTACTGATGTTTTTTCATAAGCATTGTCATAAAGGTAGCCAACTGAATAGAATTTTTTTTCTCTTATAAATTATATTTCACCCCACAACTACTTCAGTCAAGGAAATATTTAATGTTCCAATAATATCAGTAGCAGTTTGATATGGTTTATGAATTCCAAAAATAGATATTAGACTATGTGTGTAAACTGGTCTGTACCTGAGTATGATTAAATTATGATTAGGGCTTTGATTGGGCCATGTCAGTAGGATATTGAGCCCCCAACCATGAAGAGTAAAGGGAGCCCAAAACTTCCCAGAAAAGCAGAGGAGTTAGTTGGAGTTTTGATGCTGGAGTTTTGAGCTGGAGCCCAGAAAGTAAGCACACAGAGGAGCAGAGAAGCTGAGGCTGGAAAGAATCAAGCCCCAGGGAGTAAGACAGAGCTGGTCACCTGAAAGTCTAGAGCTGGCCTTGTGGAGAAAACAGAGGATCTGAGCCTAGAGAGAAATGAGCCCTGGGAAGAGAGGAACCCAGGAAGCCTGAACCCTGGCAGATGTTAGCAGACATCTTGCTCCAACACATGGCGATAGACTTTGTTGAGGGAAGTAACTTACATTTTACAGCCTGGTGACTAAGTTTCTATCCCAACTAAATACCCTTTATAAAAACCAACTGATTTCTGATATTGTGCTTCAGCACTCCATTGGCTGACTAATACAAAATTTGGTTACAGAGAGTGGGGTTGTGCTTTTGCAATTACCAAAGTACTGGAATGGGTTTATACATGGATAAGGGGTATTGTTTGGAGGAATTGTGAGATGATTGATGGGAAATGCCTAAATAGATTTGAAGAGACTATAGATAGGGATATGGATCTTAAAGAGACTTTTTTTGAGGCCTTAGAAGTAAATGATGAAACTAATATTGGAAACTGAATGAAAGGCAATCCATGTTTTAAAGTTGCAAAGAACTTAGCAAGATTAACTCCTGGTGTTTTGTGGAAGGCAGAATTTGAAAATGGTGAGTCTGGGCATTTAGCTGAAGAAATTCCCAGAGTATACTTGGAGAATGTGGCTTGGCTTCTCCTTGCAATCTATAGCAAAATGCTAGACAAGAGAGATAAACTGGGGGATGAACTTTGGGGCACAAAGAAAACAGAAACTGATTCTGATTCTGGAATTTCCAAGCCTCTAGAAATCAAGCTCTCAGATGATAGCACCCCATTTGCCTGTAGTGGATTCTTGATCAATGCACTCATTCCACCAGATTCTGGAAGTATCATCTTAAAGTTGATTCCTTCCACAGTAATTGCCTTGGGGAGGTGAAAGTGAGGCTTGGTAGGGTTTGGGATGGCTCTTGGTGGCCACTAGGTGTTTTGCGTAAAGGTAGCCAAAAATTACACCCTCTCCCCAGGGACAGCATACATCTAATACACAGTTGATGCAAGGAAGAAAGCACATTCCTATTTCTCAATTCAGGTCGTCTTTGAAGGGCCATCCCAGCTCCAGAGCTCCCTGTATTCATCAGTGTTCTGCAGAGAAACAGAACCAAGAGGAGAAAACTCTCATGAAGTTGATGTTGAATTCTCTAGGAGAAACTGGTGGGCTGAAGTAGACATAGAAATTCTTCTCTCTGGCTATTGAAATCATTACTTCTCCTTTTAAGGCCTCCAACTGATTAGATGAGATTTCTCTCATTCCTGAAGGCAATCTGTTTTGTTGATTGTAGATGTAATCAGCTATAGATGCAATAGACTGACTAATGGTTTAAATGCACCAAATACCCTCACAAAAATAATCAGCCAGTGCTTGCTTGACCAAATAACTGCACATCATAGCCTAGTCAACACATGAAATTTAATCCTCACACTTTCTGTGGGGTCAGCTGAGTCCACTGTCACAAGTGACCTGCAACTGAACTTCTCTTTTTCCCCAATCTGCTTTCCTCACTGATCCCTCCTGAAAGCCCTCCCCAATAAACCCTTAAATTCATACCTCAGATTATGAGAGTCCCAAGGAAACTGACCTACAAAGTTCGTAAAAAAAAAAAAAAAAAAAAAAAAAAAAGGGAGGATCGTTGTAGGAAAGAGACTCATTTAGGAAATGAGATCTTGGAGCTGATTCATCTGCCACTGGCTGGGAATGAGGAACTTCTCACTAATGGTAGGTCTAGAACTCAGAGTCCTTGGCCCAATAGCAGTGGAATTGTAAACCTTAACATCTGGATAACTGGAAGAGGATGCACAGCAGGGTGCAATATTTCAGGTATCTCAGAAGGTCATTGAAGTAGTCATTTAAAGACAATGGAACTGGATGTCTTTTGCTGGCTACTATCAATGCATTTAAAATAAAGATAATAAAAGACCAAAGTATAATTAATCACTAATTTAATGATGAGTGTAAAAGCCAGAGAACCTCCTCGGCAGTAGATAATGAGACTCTCATCCCCTACAGCCAGACAGCAGACAACTTGAAGATCAGGCTCAGAGCTTAAATTAGAAGGGAGTAGAATATCAGTGAAGGCAGAATCCTCAATCCCAGCAAGAGAGTCCTGTCAAAGACTTGGCCTTATTTGGGAATGAATGTGATCCTGAAACTGTAGATAAAGGTGTATGCATCAATGTTCTTAAAATTCCTTGAAATCCTAGATGTCTTCTAAACATTTTGGTCTGAAGAAGTGGTCCGTTCCTCCCCCACCCTGGTTTGAAAACTATACAGATATTTTTGCCATGCAAAAAAAAAAAAAAAACCCACACACCATTCCCTCAATGGATCTTAGCAACTCTCTCCTGAGCCATAGGGGTGGATGTGATGGGAGAAGACATGCGGTATTGAGTGCAGCAGTAAAAATAGTCAATATTCCTATGATTCTCTGTCAGGTAAGGAAGTATCTGCATCTAAGCATCACAAACCTATACATGTAATTCCATATATAGACAAAGAGTGGTGTTTTTGTAAAACTATATGAGAGAAATCAATCTCTCAGTGCCTGAGGGAATGATTTATATTGCTTTCCATTTCTCTTCATCCACACATTCATGAATCAAATCCTATCATTTTATTAACCAAAAATGAAACAAATATCTAGATATTGTTCTACCACTTCTACCACTGCTAACTTCCCCAGAAAGGCATTCCTTAACCCCTTAATCCTAAATAATATCCTTAGTTACCTCTACTCTTTTTTATAATGAGTTTTAATATTCTTCAATAATCTTATCACAATGTGAAATGTTTTAATATTCTTCAATAATCTTATCACAATGTGAAATGTTTATTGAGATGTTTATTGGTATGATTGATTAATCAATCAAATTTTTGTCTTTGGACAGCCAAAGACAATAACTGCACCAACTGCACCAGACAATATTAAACAGCCAAGGATGACTTTGTTCAGGGAGATGCTATAGCAGAGGAGAGAGAATAGAACTCAATTTCATTGAAACAGAGACAGCAAGCTATATATATATATATATATATAACATTTTTGTAAGCAAATGCACATATATGCATATATATTTATATATCATTTTACAAATATTGGTATGTATTGTGAAAATTTTGATTTTCACCCACAATAAAAAATTAATTAATTAAAAAAAAAAAAGGTTGGAGAAAAAGCTCTGGAAGTTAGTAATCATGGTTAATCACTGGGATGGATGAGGGTTTTATTGAGGTTGCACTTAAGATGGGTCAGTTCCAGAGAGGGGTGAGGGATTTTCTGAGGTTGATTAGAGCCACTTCATTTGGAATGTTTTCCTTTGCAATAATTAGGCTGCCTAGAGTCTGTAAGGACTAGGAGTGAGGAAGACTATAAGGAAATACCCAGATAGGAATCTCTCAGGCTCCTGGATAGCAGGGGAGAGTGGGAGAGAGAGAAGGGAGAGGTTAGGGAAAGTTTGATATTTAGAATAGCTAGGATCTGAAGTTGTCTTTTTTCTTATTTTCCCCTCCAGGCTCAATTGTTTTACACTGAAGCCCAACACCTGTAAGGCTGATTTCAAGGTAGTCAGGAGAGGAGAGGGAGCAGGTAGTGGCATGGGAGAAATGAGGCTCGCAGCTTGATCTAGAAAAAGTGAAACAGACTTTTACACCACCATGACTGATTGAATAATCAATATATCCCCAATACTTCCCCTAATGCCTAATCTGTGGTAGATACTTGGCATTTTGTGTCAAATGAATGAATAAATGAAAGAAGTTAATAGATTATGAAACTTATTGAAGAAACATTCCTGTGTATATACTAGGAGTATTTTAAACTACATTGAGAAGCATATAAGGAGATGAGTTATTAGAAACCATTGTAACTTGGTCAGGAGAGATAGTCTGGAAAATAAGCTTGGTCTTCTTAGGCTCTGACACAGTAACTAAAATCAAATTTCAAATTGAAGACATTACTATTGATCTTGCAGAAATAAAGAGAATTAGCAAGTAATATTTTGAACAAATATATGCCAAAAAATTAGATAATCTGGGTGTAATGGACATATTTCTACAAATATGCAAATACCTCAAAGGGGTGACTCAAGAAAAACAGAAAATCTGAATAGACCTATAAGAAGTAAAGAGATTGACTCAATAGTCAAAAACAAATGCTTAAGACCAAATGACTTCACTGGTGAATTCTACCAAACATTCAAAGAATTACCAACTCTTCTCAAAATCTTCCAAAAATGTTAAGAGTAGAAAGCAATCCCTAACTTATTCTATGAGGCTAGCTTTACACTTGTTACCAAAGTCAAGTAAAGATAGCATAGGATCAGAAAATTTGAGACCAATTATCCTTATGAACAAAAAATGCAAAATCCTCAACAATAAGAAACCAATAAGATAGCAGCAGAGTAAGGAGCTCCTAGAGTCAGCTCGAGCTCCAGGGCAATTAGTAATCACCAAGAGCTACCTAAAACATCTGTTTTTATTGCTCCAGGAGACCAGAAAATCATCCTGGAACATCCTTGAAAGAATGGAAGGAGCAGACTCCCCATCTGCAGAGAACATTCATAAGTAGAGTACTCCATGCCACAGAGGCCAGTGCCCACCCTCCACTGGCAGCACAAGCCACCTTGGGAGCTATTCCGCTGCTGGAATTGGATGTTTCACTTCCCAAAAAATGGGGTAGGAAGAGATGGTTTGGCACCAAATTCAGCTAATGATTAGTAAATTTGGCTGGCTAAAGTATAAACCAAGAATGGCTAAGGTTTGGACATGTCCAAGTCAGAAAATGGCTGGTAACCACCATTTTAACTCCACCTCCACCATGTGGGGAAGTGGGGCTGACTGAAAAATCACAATAATGGTAGTGACCAACTTCTTTCCATCCAGATCAGATTGTAGCCCAAGCTTAGGCTTCAACCCCACCTCTAGCAGGGAGGAGGCTTGCAGGCCCTGCATCAGCCTCTCTGGGTAACTCCAGGTATCTGGTTGGCACAGACTGAAGATTTAGAAGTCTACTGGAGTAACTGAAGTCATTTTAGACCCACATGGCATAGACTGCTGTCCACACCTGCAGCTCCATTCCTGCCCTAGGCAATGGGAAGGGGTGTGAAGTTTCATCAAGCTTTCTGGGCAACTAGAGTTTAGGCCTGCATGACTTGTATTACTACACATGGCTGTGGTAATGTCCTTATCCTTGGTGTGATGGTTAGGCTAATGTGTCAACTCATCCAGGTAATTGTGTCCAGGTGTTTGTTCCAGCAAGCACTGGGTTAATTGTAATACAAGAACATTTATGGACTTCAATCACCAGTGAGTTTACTGCGTGGATGGCTGATTACATCTGCATCAAACAGGGAGATTACATCGTCAATGGGTGATGCTTTTATCCAATCAGTTGAATGCCTTAAAAGGAGAAGTGATTTCAACATTCAGAGAGAATTTCCTAGCTCATCATTGGGCCAGCAACTTCTCCCAGAAACTGGTCAAGGACCTTTCATCAGAGCCCCTGGTTTGCAGCCTGCCTCTAGAACCTGGACTTGTACATCCCCACAGTCATTTGAGAGACTCTTTTAAAATCTCTTATTTTTAACAGATACCTCCTGTTGATTCTGTTTCCCAAGAGAACCCTGACTAATACAACTTGGTACTGGGAGTGGTTCTTGAGGGACAGAATCTTAAACATGGGATGTCTGAGGTGGTTCTGGGAGTCTTGTAATTGGCTCTCTTCTCTAATTGGACTTAGTGGTACTAATGACTCCCTTTCCAATAATGAAGAGGTTGCTAACAGTCCATGGCATAAGCTGGCAATAGAGATATACTAAACAGCATCACTGGATTCCCCTACTTCCATGCTTATAAGTTGCAAGGATTTGGGTGAGAGTGTTTTCAACACCTTAACAGAATTTTGTGGAGTCAAAATGTATAATGATGTTGGCTGGCTCCTCCTAGATACTCTGGATACAGTTACAAAAGAAAGAGATGAGCTAAAGTCTTCAAATTTGAAACTTAAATGCCACGTGAATGATATGAAAGTTTCTACGTATGCCTTGAAAGAAAGTTTTGTCTCCTGTAGCCACACACTTGAGATATCTGAGAATCAAACCCAGACTCATTATACAAGTAGCAGAATTACAGAGGAAACTAAAATCTCAACCTCGCAGGGTTTTTGCAATTAAAGTGAAGGCATAGATTGGAAAGAAGTGGAACCCCAAGGATTGGGATGGAGACATATGGGATGATGATAATATTGGTGGGAACATTGGAACCCTAAATTCTGCTGAGACATTACCAGATAAACCTCCAATGGCCTGCCCTGTGGAGACCACACCTTGTCAACCTTGTGTCATCCAGCCTCCAGCCTGCCCTAGGGAGTCCCGACTTCCTTCCAGCCCTGAGGTGGATACAAGCCTGCACAGCCCAGCCTCTGGCCTGCCCCAGGGAGTCTGGACCTCCTCCTAGCCCTGAGGCAGGTACCAGCCAAACTCCAGCATGCACTGCCCAACTTCCAGTCTGCTCTGAGGAATCTGTCTTCCAACCCCTGCCTGAAGAGATTAATCCTGTCTCACTAGAATAAAATGCAAAGAATTCCCTGAGGTCAGTAGCCTTCAAGACATCTCTAATCCTTCTCCTTACCCACAGCCCACCAAAAAAGAGGCACAACACTTAGTTGGTCTCTTTGGATTTTGGAGACAACACATTCCTCATTTGGGTGTGCTACTCTGGCCCATTTGCTGAGTGACCAGGAAAGCTGCTAGTTTTGATTGGGGACTGGAACAAGAGGAAGCCCTGCAACAGGTCCAGGCTGCTATGCAAGCTGCACTATCACTTGGACCATATGATCCAGCAGATCCAATGGTGCTGGAAGTTTCAGTCACAAATAGAGATGCTGTCTGGAGCCTTTGGCAGGTCCCTATAGGGGAATCACAATGCAGACCCTTAGGATTTTGAAGCAAAGCCTTGCCATCCTCTGCAGATAATTACTCCCCTTTTGAGAAGCAGCTTTTGGCTTGCTACTGAGCCTTAGTAGATACTGAACATTTAACCATGGGCCATCAAGTTACCGTGAGACCTGAGTTGCCTATCATGAGCTGGGTATTGTCTCACCTACCAAACCATAAAGCTGGGTTTGCACAGTGGCACTCCATAATAAAGTGGAAGTAGTATATACGAGATAGGGCTCGAACAGGTCCTGAAGGCACAAGTAAGTTACATGAGGAAGTAGCCCAAATGCCCATGGTCACCATCCCTGCCATGTTACCTTCTCTTTCCCAGCCCACAGCTTTGGTCTCTTTGTGAGTTCCTTACAATCAGTTGACTGAGGATGAGAAAACTCGGGCCTCGTTTACAGATGGTTCTGCACGATATGCAGGTACCACCCGAAAGTGGACAGCTGCCACACTGCAGCCTTTTTCTGGGACATCCTTGAATAGTGGTGGGGGCAAATCCTCCCAGTGGGCAGAGCTTCAAGCAGTGCATCTAGTCGTCCATTTTGCTTAGAAGAAGAAATGGCCAGAGGTGTGTTTGTACACTGACTCATGGGCTGTTGCCAATGGTTTGGCTGGAGGGTCAGGGACTTGGAAGGAACATGATTGGAAATTTGGTGACAAGGAGGTCTGGGGAAGAGCTATGAGGATAGACATTTCTGAGTGGGCAAAAAACATGAACATATTTGTGTCCCACGTGAATGCTCACCAGAGGGTGACTTTAGCAGAAGAAGAGTTTAATAATCAAGTGGATAATATGACCCCCTCTGTGGCTAATTCTCAGCCTCTTTCCCCAGCCACTCCTGTCGTTGCATAATGGGCTTATGAACAAAGTGGCCATGGAGGTAGAGATGGAGGTTATGCATGGGCTCAGCAACATGGACTTCCTTTCACCAAGGCTGACTTGGCTACAGCCACTGCTGAATGCCCAATCTGCAGGCAGCAGAGACCCACACTCAGGCCCCCACATGAAACCATTCCTCGTGATGACCAGCCTGCTACCTGGTGGCAGGTTGACTACATTGGGCCACTTCCACCATGGAAGGGGCAGTGATTTGTTTAAACTGGAATAGACATATACTCTGGCTATGGGTTTGCATTTCCAGCATGCAATGTTTCTTCCAAAACTACCATCCATGGACTTATCGAATGTCTTATCTACCACCATGGCATTCCACACAGCATTGCTTCTGATGAAGGAACCCATTCCACAGAAGATGATGTGTGGAGATGGTGACATGCCCATGGAATTCACTGGTCTTACCATTGTTCCCCATCACCCTGAAGCACTTGGATTAATAGAACAGTGGAATGGCCTTTTGAAGACTCAATTACGGCACCAACTAGGTGGCAATACCTTGCTGGGCCAGGACAATGTTCTCCAGGAGGCTGTGTATGCTCTGAATCAGCATCCTCTCTATGGTGCTGTTTCTCTCATAGCCAGGATTCATGGGTCCAGGAATCAAGGGGTGGAAATGGGAGTGGCACCACTCACTACTACCCCTAGTGACCCACTAGGAAAATTTTGCTTCCTGTCCCTGCAACCTTAAGCTCTGCTGATCTACAGGTTTTAGTACCAAAAGGAAGAGTGCTGCCACCAGGGAATACAACAATGATTTCATTGAACTGGAAGCTAATACTGCCACCTGGCCACTTTGGGCTCCTCTTACCTGTGAATCAACAGGTAAAGAAGGGAATTACTGTACTGGCTGGGGTGATTGATCGTGACTTTCAAGGGGTAATAAGACTACATCTACATAATGGGAGTTAAGAAGAGTTTGTCTGGAATGCAGGAGATCCTCTAGGGCATCTCCTAGTACTGCCATGCCCTGTGATTAAAGTCAATAGAAAATTGCAACAAACCAATTCAAGCAGGACTAACAATGGCCCAGAATCTTCGGGAATGAAAGTTTGGGTCACCCCACCAGGCAAAGAACCATGGCCAGCTGAAGTGCTTGCTGAAGGTAATGGGAACATGGAATGGGTAGTGGAAGAATGTAGTGATAAATATGAATTTCGACCATGTGACCAGTTACAGAAATGAGGACTGTAATAGTCATGAACCCCTCTTCCTTGTTTCATTTTGAGTATGATTGTATATGTACACAAAACGAATTTCTTGTTTTCTTCCCCAACCTTTTCCCCTATCATATGAAAAGTTGTATTAATTCCACATCATAATATTTAAGATGTCAAGTTTAAGAGTGAATATTACCCAAGGACTTGCACCCTATTCTGTGGGGAATTAATGTGTTTCCAGTTGTACACAGGGAAGCTGAACATTGTTAGCTGGAAATATATATGTATGCTTGTCTGTTATTGTTTTTACTTCGAGAGTAAGTATGGTTTTTGGGTAATGTGTATGGTTGCCAACTTGACAAGGGGTGGACAGTGATGGTTAGGCTAATGTGTCAACTCGGCCAGGTAATTGTGTCCAGGTGTTTGTTCCAGCAAGCCCTGGGCTAATTGTAATACAAGAGCGTTTATGTACTTCAATCACCAGTGAGTTCACTGCGTGGATGGCTGATTACATCTGCATCAATCAGGGAGATTACATCATCAATGGGTGATGCTTTTATCCAATCAATTGAATGCCATAAAAGAGGAAGTGATTTCAACATTCAGAGAGAATTTCCCAGCTTGTTGTTGGGCAGGCAACTTCTCCCAGAAACTCATCAAGGACCTTTCATCGGACTTTCATCAGAGCCCCTGGTTTGCAGCCTGCCTGTGGAACCTGGATTTGTGCATCCCCACGGTCGCTTGAGAGACTCTTTTAAAATCTCTTATTATTGACAGATACCTCCGGTTGATTCTGTTTCCCAAGAGAACAGTGACTAATACACTTGGCAAAGGAGAAAGTTGGGAGAAGTTTCATCTGTCCCTTGGGCAATGAGGGCAGCTTGAGCCTCCACAGCTTACAGCACCAACTATATACTTTGTTCCTACTACACAGCCATCAAGGGAGAAAGGGCAAGAAATCCCTAAACTAAAGAGAGAAACTGCACCCAGAATAAATATATCTAGTAAGCCAGATGCCAAGATACCAACAAAAAATTACAATCCACACCAAGAAACAGGATGATATGACCCAGTTAAAGGAACAATATAAGCCTCCAGATGACATAAAGGAGTTAGACAACTAATCATAGATGTTCAAACAAATCTACTTAATAAATTCAATGAGATGGCTAAAGAGATTGTGGATATTGATGAGCACAAAGAAGAATTTGAAAGCACACCTAGAAAAAGAACAGATCTTTGGAGAATGAAAGGCACAATAAATGAAATTAAAAATACCCTAGAATCATATAACAGCAGATTTGAGGAGATGGAAGAAAGAATTGGTAAGCTTAAATAAATGGCATTGGACAGTGAGCATACAAAAAAACTGATGAAAAATATAATGGAAAGAATTGAACAATGTCTCAGGAAATAAAATGACAGCAAGAGACATTCAATCATATGTGTCATGGGTGTCCCAGAAGGAGAAGAGAAATGAAAAGGGGAGAAGCAATATTTGAAGAAATAATGATAGTAAATTTCCCAGCCCTATTGAAGGACATGGGTATCCATGTCCAAGAACCTCAACATACTCCCATTCAGATAATCAAAATAGAACCACTCCAAGACACATACTAATCAGAAAGTCAAATGCCAAAGAGAAAGAGAGAATTCTGAGAGCAGCAAGAGAAAAATAATTCAGAAAATAAAAGGGATACCTAATTAGATTAAATGCTGATTTCTCATCAGAAACCATGGAGACAAGAAGTCAGTAGTATGATATATTTCAGATGCTACAAGAGAAAAAAATTGCAGTCAAGAATCTTATATCCAACAAGATTGTCTTTCAAAAATGAGGGTGAGTTTAGAATATCCTCAGGTAAACAGAAACAAAGAGAGTTTGAAACAAAGAGACCAGCTTTGCAGAAAATACTAAAGGGTGTACTTGAAAGGAAAAGACAGGAGAAAGAAGCTTGGAAGAGAGTCTATAAATGAAGAATATATGAGTAAAAGTAATTAAAAGTCTCAAAAGAATGGTGAAAATAAAATAATACAGATAAAACAGAAAGGTTAAAATGGGTGAAATAAGAACTGCCTTTAGAGTAATAACATTGAATGTTAATGGACTAAACTCCCCAATCAAAAGACACAGACTGGCAAAATGGATAAGAAAATATAAGCCACCTATAGCTGTTTGCAAGAGACTCGTCTTAGACCCAAGGATACCAATAGATTGAAAGTGAAAGACTGGGAAAAGATATTCCATGCTTTCAGTAGTAAAAAACCAAACCAAACCAAACAAACAAAAAAACAAAACAAAGCTTGGGTGCCTATACTTATATTAGATGCAATAGACTTTTTAAAAGACACTAATAATGTACAATCTGAGGAAGAAGTGGGGAAAAAACATTCCATTTACAACAGCAACTTAAAAAATGAACTATTTAGGAGTAAACCTCACCTACGATGTAAAACACTTGTATTCAGAAAACTACAATTCAGTGTTAAAAGAAATTTTAAAAAGACTTAAATAATTAGAAGAATATTCCATGCTCACAGATTGGAAGACTAAATATTATTAAGATGCCAATTCTACCCATATTGATATACAGATTCAATGAAATCCCATTAAAAATTCCACCAGCATTTTTTAAATAATTAGGAAACATGATTACCAAAGTTATTTGGAAGGTTAAGTGGTCCTGAATAGCAAGAAACATATTAAAAAGAAAAATGAAGTTGGGGAACTCTCACTTCTGGACTTTAAATAATATTACCTTGCTACAGTGGTAAAGACAGCATGTTACTGGCATAAAAACAGACATATAGACCAATAGAACTGAATTGATGGTTAAGAAACAGACCTTCACATTTATGGGCAAGTGATATTTGAGAAGCCTGTCAAACCATCCCAGCTTGGACAGAACAGTCCATTCAACAAATGGTGCTGAGAGAACTTGATATCCATAGTCAAAAGAAGGAAAGAGGACCCTTATCTCACACCTTATACAAAAATTAACTCAAAATGGATCAAAAACCTAAATATAAAAGTAAGAACCATAAAGCTTCTAGGAGAAAATATAAGAAAATATATTCAACACCTAGTGGTAGGTGTTAGATTCTTAAGGAGATAAGAGGAAGACTGAGATGGACTACTGATGTTTAATGCATGTAGAAATTTTAATCAATTTTTTTGTAAAAGTGTGCAGATGTATAGAGTTTGTGGTAACACATAGTGAGTAACAGCTGGTTTATAAATCAGATTATGGCTGAAAAGGGTAGTCTAGGGATGTAAATACCAATTGAAAGAAAGCTATAGAATAATCTAAGGACTGAATAACACAGTAAACCCAGAGGTGGATGAGAATTGTGGTTGATGGTACCAATGTAAGAGTGTCTTTTGTGAGCTAGAGCAGATGTACATCACTATTGCAGGGTGGTGGAAATGCAGAGAAGCATGGGAAAAATACAACTGGGGTGACCTATGGACTGTGGTCAACAGTGATAATGTAATATTCATGAATCTAAGCCAAAGATGTACTCTGTTGACAATGGCAGAGTATGGAAGAAGTATGCCAAATATATGCTATGGACCTGGTAATAGTATGATCATATTATCTCATAATCTTTAACAAATGTTCCACCACAGTGTGGTGTGTTGTTGGAGGGGTGTTGTATGGGAATCCTGTACATGTGCATGATTGTTTTGTAAGTTTAACATTTTGTCATAAAAATATATTTAAAAAAGAATAATAGGGTGAGTTGGGGGAAAATACACCAAATGTAAGATAAACTCTAGCTAGTAGTAAGATTTGTATGACATTCTTTCATCATTTGTAACAAAATGTCTCACAACAATGCAAGGTGTTGGTAGTGGATTGATGTATGGGATCCTTGTATGATGTTATGCATGTTTGCTTTGCATGTTCATAACTTTTACTATAATCTTATTGTTTATGTATATTCATATATAAATGATATAATAATAATAATAGGGTGGGTTGAGGGAAAAATACATCAAATGTAAGATACTTTCATTGGTAGTAATATTTTGGTAGGATGCTCTTTAATCCTTAGTTAAAAATGTTTCACAATGCAAGATATTGTTGGTAGGATGAGGTATGGTGTCCCTGTATGATGTTATGTATGTTTGTTTTGCAAGTCCACAACTATTACTATACACTTATTGTTTACATATGTGTGATGTACTTCAATAAATTTTTAAAAATATATTTTAATAATCTTCAATAAAATACTGGCACATTGAATTCAACAGCATATTGACCTATAGCATGACTGAGGAAGATTTTTCCCAGAAATGTATTGATGGTTCAACATAAGAAAATCAGTCAATATTAATTGATGTCAATGCTGAAAGGCTGAAAGTTTTCCACCTATAATTGGTTACAAGACAAGAATGTCTGCTTTTACCAGTACTATTCAACATTGTGCAAGAAGTTGTAGCAAGAGAAATTATAAAAGACAAAGAAATAAAAGGCATCCAAATTTGAAAGGAAGAAGTAAAACTATGTCTATTCACAGATGGCATGATCCTAAATGTAGATAATCCCAAATAATTGACAGGAAAATAATTAGAGCTAATAAAGGCTTTTAAAAATGTTGTAGGATATATTATTAACATGCAAAATTCATCTGTGGTTCATTGGCTTTTTTCTAAGAAACAAGTCATTATTTCTTTGAATTGGCAATAGAATTTTTTAAAAGATGGGAGAATATGATGTGTAGGTTACAAAATATTGTCCTTTGAGGTCAGCCACACACAACACAGAAGCTTCTCTTTTTAAACCTTATTTTATGCATCTAGACTAGAGATGCCAGCAGCCATAAGCCTACCCGAGGAGAAACCTGAGAAGATGGAAACTGCTTACAGACACCCAGAAGCCTTTTCTGATTCACAGATGGGTCACAGACAGTCAAACACCTTCCTAGGCATAGTATAGCCCTCATTCAGATGCAAGGTCTCAGGGCAGCCTGGTTCTTGCAGTACTTCATTCCTGTAGATCCCCAATATCCCAATATGTGCTCTTTCTTTGGGCTAAAGCATTTCTGGATGTCTTCCTATCATCTTCAGCTAAAGAGTCTGACTAATATCCTCTCCAGCATGTTTTTCCTTTTCGACTATGGCTGAAATGTTTTACTTTCAGATAAAGTTAATAAACTTTTTTAATGGCAATTAAATATTAAGTAAGAAATGAATTGTACACAAAGAAATAATGACCACTTCAGACACTTGTCTCCTCCTCCTCCTTACCACCAGGCCCTGTATAAGGTTGTATTCTTCACAGTTAAGGGGGACTTATGCCCCTTGATCCCTACTGCCAGTTAAGAGATCCACACTGACTCAATTCATGGTTCTCTTATTTCTCTTCTAGATATAAGGAAGAGTCACTCTTGGCAGAGCCCCAGGTGTTGGACAACAAGGCTCTAAGCCTGAATCTGCAAGAGAGATTCCAGGAGAATCAAGACCGTCTATTCAACAAATGGTGTTGGGAGAACTCGATAGCCATATCCAAAAGAAGGGAGAATCTCTAACTTATACCTTATACAAAAATTTACTCAAAATGGATCAAAGACATAAATATAAAATCTGCAACCATAAAACTCTTAGAAGAAAATGTAATGAAACACCTTCAAGCCTGTGGTAGGTGGTGCTTTAGTAAACCTTATATACAAAGAATAAGCAACAAAAGAAAAAAATAGATAATGGGACCTATTCAAACAAACACTTTTATGCATCAAAGGATTTTGTCAAGAGGTGAAAAGGAAACCCATTCAATGGGAAAAAATATTTGTAAATATTTCCTCCAGAAGCTAATTATAGAACTTCCATATGATCCAGCAAGTTCTCTACTAAGAATATATTCATAAGAACTGAAAACTGTGACATGAACAGACACTTGCACACTGAAGTTCATAGTGGCATTATTCACAATTGCCAAAAGATGGAAACAACTCAAATGTCCTTTGACCAATGAATGGATTTTTAAAAATGTGTTATATACATATGATAGGATCTATGCTGCAGTAAGAAGAAATGAAATTGGGACACATAGGATAACATGGATGATTCTTGAAGACATTATGCAAAGTGAATCAAACAGACAAATAAGCACAAATATTGCATGGTTTCACTAATATGAACTAAATTTGAAAAATAATTGCATCGAGTTAAAACCTAGAGTTTAGGTTATTAGGAGAAAAGAGGAGGGCTGAGAAGGAGTACTGATGCTCAATGTATGTAGAAGTTTTAACTTGTACGTAAAAGAGTGGAAATGGATAGAGTTGATGGCAACACATTACGATGAGCAGTAGTTTGTTTATAAATGGGATTGTGGGTGAAAAGGGTAGTCTAGGGATGTAAATGTCAATTGAAAGAAAGTTGGAGAGTAATCTACAGACTGAATAACACAGTGAACCCAGAGGTGGATAAGAATTGTGGTAAATAGTACAAATGTAAGAAAGTCCTGTGAAAAAAATGGATGTATGCCACGATTGCAGGGTGGTGAGAATGTGGAGAAGCAAGTGAAAAATAAAATTAATGTAATGTATGAACTGTAGTCAACAGCAATACTGTAATATTCTTGCATCAATGACAAACATATACTGTGTTAATAATAGGGGCATATGGAAAAAATATGCCAAGTGTATGCGATGGACCATAGTTACTGGTATTATCTGATGATATTATCTCATAATCTGTAACAAATATTCCATAATAGTGTGGTGTGTTGGTGAAGGAATGTTGCATGGGAATTCCACACATGTGCCTGATTGTGTTCTAAGTTCACAACTTTTGTAATAAAAATATGTTAAAAAATAAAATAAATGGACAAAAGACTTAAATAGACAATTCTCTGAAGAGGAAATACAAATGACTAAAAGGCACATGATAAATGTTCAACATCATTAGCTATTAGGGAAATGCAGATCAAAACTACTCTGAGTTATTTCACACCTCATAGAAAGTCCATTATTTAAAACTACAAGTGATGGAGATGATGTAGAGAAATAGGAACACTCCTTCACTGTTGGTGGGAATGTAGAATGATGCAGCCTTTGTAGGAGACAGTTTGGTGCTTCCTTATTAAACTAAATATATAACTGCCTTATGATTCCTTTGTGAGGAATATATTCAGAAGAACTGAAAACAAGGACATGAACTGACATTTGCACACTGTTGTTCATAGCAACATTATTCACAACTGCTAAAATATGGAAACAACCCAAGTATAGTGGAATTTTGAAATGTGGTATATCCATACAATGAAATACTATAAAGCTGTAGGAAAAAAATGAAATTGGAATGCATATGACAACATGGATGAATCTTGAAGACCTTAATCTGAGTTAGATAAGTCAAACACAAAAGGGCAAATCTGTATAGTCTCACTTATATGAAGTAAAATGAATAAACTCAGAGGTAAACTTAAGAGTATAGGTGTATTAGTCTGCCAAAGGGGTGCTGATGTAAAGTACCAGAAATCTGTTGGCTTTTATTAAGGGTATTTATTTGGGGTAGAAGCTTAGTTACAAGGCCTTGAAGCCAACTCAGGTTGCTTTCTCACCAAAATCACTTGCCATGTGCTGAAGCAAGACAGTTGCTAAAGATGTCTGCCTGGTATCTCAGGGTTTCCTGTATCAGTCTTTGGCATAGGATTTATTTCCTTCTGGGCCTTCTCAGCTGCTCAGCTGCTCTGTTCTCCTCAGGTGCAAACTATCAGAATGGCTCATCTTTCCCAGGGGCCCCAGGATCAAACATGACAGAGCACTTCCTTTCTCTTCTCATTTTCTTCTTAAATGAGTGCCCATTTATATCAGCCCTCCAAGGGGGTGGGGACTCATCCTGAGTCACACCCTAATGATGTGTTCAAATCAAAAGCCCTAAATTTATTTTATCAAGTAAACTTAAAACCTTTTATTTAATACAAAGGGTATCCTACCCAGAGGAATAGATTAGTTTACAAACATAATCTTTCTATTTTTGTATTTCATATATAATCTAAAACAACCATAATAGGTTACCAGGAAATAGAATGTTTGTTGAGAATGAGAGTTGTTGCTTAACATATGTAGAATTTTTAATAAGCTTTATTCTAAATATGTGAAAATGAATAGAATTGATGATAATACATTACAGTGAGTATAACTAACACTGCTGATTTATAAATTTGATATTGGCTGAGAGGAGTCTGTGAGTGTGATATTTCAATTGAAAGGAAGCTAGAGAATAATGTACAGGCTGTATAACATAATGATTTTGGTGGTGGATGAAGATTGTGGTTAATAGTATAAGAATGCTTTTTACAAATTTTAAGAATATACATGGGAAAATTACAACTAATGTAACAAATGGGTTATAGTAAATAGTAATATTGTAATTTTTTGAAGCAATGGCAAAGAAGATATTATATCAATTATATACAACATTAGAGAGGTATAAGGGGGTATGGGATATTTCCTTTTGGTGTAATGAAAATGTTCTAAAATTGACTGAGGTGATAACACAACTTTGTGATGAATAAGAGAGCCACTGAGTGTACACTTTGAGTGGATTGTACAAAGCATGGGATTGTATAACACAATGAATCCTGTGGTAGAATATGGACTGTGGTTAGCCAAACAAATATGAGAACATTCTCTCATGAATGATAAAAATTATAATACTAATGCAGGGTGTCAATAACCGGTTGGATTGGTGGAAAAATACAGCAAATGTAAGATATTGCCTATAGCTAGAAATGTTTTTGATGGTACTTTTTCATAGTTTGTAACAATTGTTTCACAGCAATGCAAGTAGTTGATGGTAGGGTAAAATTTGGAAGCCCTGTATGCTGATATGTATGTTTGTTTTCTAAGTTCACAACTTTTATTATACACTTACTGTTTATGAATATTCATATATGGATGATAATCTTCAATTTTAAATTTTAAATTTTTTTTAATTTAAAAAACTTAAGAAAGGAATAACAAGTTAGTTTTAATTTAAAAGCCAATGCTGAATTTATTTTTAACTTAACCCTACTCTAGCCAAACAATATTATCCTTAACCTTAAACCTAACCCCCACCATATACTGTCCCTACTCCTAACTCTATGGCTAACCATACCATAACCAACCACAAATTGTATATAAAACTCTGACCGTAACATTACCCATTACCCTAAGCATAATCTTTTTTTTTTACTTTATTTTGTACATTTAATAATTGAAAACATAAACAATTAAAAACTAAAAAGTAAACACAGATGAATAAATATATACATTTCTCAATTAAATGTAATGGATACATGTAAGTGTTTTTTTTTTTTTAATCAAAAAATATATTACACAATATATTTGGTTCATCGTAATGCTTTCATACAGTATTTGTCCTTTTGTGTCTGGCTTGCTTCACTCAACATAATGTCCTCCAGGTTCATCCATGTTGCCGTATGCTTTATGACCCTGCAATACCACTACTGGGTATATACCCAGAAGAACTGAGAGCAGTGACACGAACAAATATCTGCACACCGATGTTCATAGCCACATTATTCACCTTTGCCAAAAGTAAGCATAATCTTTTAAGAAATGTTTTCTTTTCTTTAAAAAGATGTTTAGATTAAATAAATGTTACATAAAAACATAGGGGATTCCCATAGTCCCTGCTCCCTACACCTCCCACATTTTCCCACATTAACATCTTTCATTAGTGCGGTATATTTGTTACAATTGCTGAAATCATTTTAAAACATTGCCACTAAGCATGGATTATAGTTTGCATTATAGTTTACACTCTCTCCCGCACAATTTTGTAGGTTATGGAAAGATATGTAATGGCCTATATCTGTCATTCTAATGGAATTCAAGACAATTCCCAAGTCCCCCAAATGCCCTGATATTACACCTGTTTTTCCCTCTCCCTGCCCTCAGAAGCTCCAGTGGTCACTGCCTCTACATCAATTATATAGTTTCTACATTTTTAGGATCACAATAACTTTATAGTAGTATACCAGAAAGTCTGCTTTGTCCATAGTTCATTCCCCAATCCTAACGATTCTGGGAAGGTGATATCCATTCCACCTCTAATTGAGAGGGGTCTTAGATCCAATAGGGCAGAGGGATGGGACTATCTTGCTTGCAGTTGTAGACTCTCTCAGTTCCTTGGGATGGCAGTTGTTTATCATCATGTCCTTGTTAGTTGTTCTGAGTGAGTCCAATGAACTGGAGAGTAGGTATTGTAACTCTGTTGAGATTCAGGGCCCAGCTGGCACATGGATGGCCCAGAGATTTAGTCTCCTGTACATACACTTATCAACTCTAGTACTAATTATAGGTTCAAATAGAAAAGTCAGAAGAGCCATGTGTACGGAAACCACAACTGAATTAAACTCTGTTACACCGGGGAACACAAATTCCAAAGTAGGGCCCACTGTCAAGGCACCAAATTCCTGAGTTATATGCCCTGACTATTGTGACTGGATGTGTCCAGAGCTCTCATAAACTCTGCTATTTGAGGTAGTATTTACTTTGGCAGTCAATGGGATACTGCTGAGATGTATATAAGTGTAACCTCTGGACTGACCTCCCAACTCACTTTGAAGTCTCTTAACCATATAAACTCGTTTGCCTTTACGTTTTTCCCTTTTTGGTCAATGTCTTTTTCCAGTTACATTGCTAGTTTATGCTTGGCAGTAAGCCCTTGGTACCGGGGAGGCTCATCCCTGGGATTCATTTCCAAAATTGGAGGGAAGGTAATGCACTTACATGCTGAGTTTGGCTTAAAGAGAGGCCACATTTGAGCAACAAGGAGGCACTCAGGAGGTAACCCTTAGGCACCCCACAACTGCAGGCTAAGTCTCAGTTACAAGAGCAAAGACTCACAAGGGTAGTCATCAATAAAAAGAACACATCAGTGGGTCATCCTCTTTTGACAGACACTGTCCCTGCACTCAGAGGACTATTGCTGCTCCCTTGGAGACTGTGGCAGAGCTCTCCAGGCTAGGAATTCAGATTCCCTCATTTATTGTGTGATTGTCCACCCATCATGACCATGCCCCATCTTTTGATCTTTTGAACGATTTTGTATATCTTTCATGTATATTTGGATGAACTAATTCCCATGAAACCTCCCTCCCAGACACCCCCCACCAATAATCCTCTGCAGTACCCATTGTAACCCTTCTGTGATCCATATCCTCCATGAATATATAGTCCATAAAATAATCAAATACACTTACTAGGAAAAAAGAAACAACTATGATAAGCTTACATGCAAGAGACAAACATAAGGCAACTCAGGGAAAAAAAAGAGAGAAAAAAAAAACAAATAATGAAACAAAAAACAAAACAAAACAAAATATAATTAGTCGAATGGGACATTTAAAAAAATGGGCAAAAAAGCAAAGGAAATGCCTTAAAAAATAAAATAAAATAAATATATATATATATTCATTATTTTTTTCCTTTCTCTTTTCTTTTCTTTCCTTCCTTTTATCACTGTGTTATCAAATGTCCGGTGTGCCATGACACCTTCCCCCTCTCAATCCCCATTGTCTCCCAATTTTTCATTTAATTTTCAAAACAGGTTTAGGTCACAGCAAAGTCACACACGGAGTGCCGGAGACTCCCAGATACAAAACAACCCCCCTTCCCCACGCCATATTAACCACCCCCTTTTTTTTGGATGTTAGCATTGTTATAACTGTTATGCAGATAGCAAAATATAGCAACTAAACATTGTCAGTGATTTATAGTATAGTTTACAATTTAGATGATACAGTTTAATAATTTTGATGATATTTACCATGTCCTGTGTCCATTACTGTAAGGTAATGAAAAACCTTCCCCATGACCACCAAATACCCCAATAGATCTTGACTGTTCCCTTTGCCCCAGCCCCCCAGGGACCATGATACCATCCTCTCCCGACCCATGGAATGTCAAGATTCACAGTTACATGCCCTGGGAATTTGAACCTGCCCTTCCTAATCCACCCACCTGCCAGTGCTGCACCACCAAACCCAAGAACACCACCACTCATCAGCCCCATCCCCCAACATGCAACCACACTGTATCCCTTTACCATAGATTATGTCCATATGGGTGATGGCTCAAAGCCTGCTCTTCTCTTATTCTCCCTTGTTAACCTATCTTTCAGACAATGGTTCTCAGAGACTGCTCACTTTCCTCAGTTCAGACCACTGAGGTCATATACTGGTCATCCTTCAGTGCCTGGCTTGCTTCACTCAGCATAAGGTCTTCAAGATTCATCCACGTTATTCCATGTGTTAGCACTTTGTTTCTTCTTATAGCAGAGTAATATTCCATTGTAGGTATGTACCACATTTTGCTTATCCATTCATCTGTTGATGGGCATCAGGGCTGATTCCAACTTTTGGCAATGGTGAACAATGCCGCTATGAACACTGGTGTGCATATATCTGTTTGTGTCTTTGCTTTCAGTTCTTCTGGGTATATACCTAGCAGTGAAATTGCTGGATCATACAGAAGATCTATTGTTATTTTTCTGAGGAACCATCAAACTGTCCTCCACAGTGGCTGGACCAAACCACAGTCCCACCAGCAGTGGATGAGGGTTCCTATTCCTCCACATCCTCTCCAACATTTAATTTCTCCTGTTTTTTTAATAGCTGCCATTCTGATGGGTGTAAGATGGTATCTCATTGTAGTTTTGATTTACATTTCCCTGATAGCAAGTGATGTTGAGCATTTTTTTCATGTGCTTTTTAGCCATTTGTATTTCTTCCTTGGAGAAGTGTCTTTTCAGGTCATTTGCCCATTTTTTAAATGGGTCGTTTGTCCTTTTATTTTCAATGTGCAGGATTTCTTTGTATATGCAGGATATTAGGCTCCTATCAGACATACGGTTGCCAAATATTTTTTCCCATTGGGTACACTGCCTTTTTATTTTCTTAATAACATCCTTTGAGGTGCAGAAGTTCTTAATTTTGATGAGATCCCATTTATCTATTTTTTCTTTTGTTGCTCATGTTTTGGGTGTGAAGTTCATGAAACCATTTCCTAATACAAGGTCCTACAGATGATTCCCTACATTATTTTCCAAGGTCTTTATGGTTTTGGCTCTTATATTTAGACTTTGATCCACCTTGAGTTGATTTTTGTATAAGGTGTGAGATGGTATTCTTCTCTCATTCTTTTGGATATGGATATCCAGTTCTCCAAGCACCACTTGTTAAAGAGGCCATTCTGTCCAAACTGACTGGGCTTGGTGGCCTTGTTGAATATCAGATGACTCTTTGTGTGAGGATGTATATCAGAATTCTCAATCCGGTTCCCTTTGTCAGTATGTCTATCCTTGTGCCAATACCATGCAGTTTTCAGCACTGTAGCTTTGTAGTATGTTTTAAAGTCAGGTAATGTGATACCTCCAACTTCATTTTTCTTTTTCAATATGTCTTTGGCAATTCGGGGCCTCTTGCCTCTCCAAATATATTTTGTGGTTAGTTTTTCCAGTTCCTTGAAAAATACAGTGTTGACTTATACTGGGATTGCATTAAATCTGTAGATTAGTTTGGGTAGGATAGACATCTTGATGATGTTTAGTCTTCCCATCCATGAACAGGGAATATTTTTCCATTTATTTAAGTCTTCTTTGATTTCCTTTAACAGTGTTGTGTAGTTTTCTGTATATAAGTCCTTTACATCTTTAGTTAAATTTATTCCTAGGTATTTGATTCTTTTGTTTACTATTGTAAATGGCATTTTTTTTCCAGATTTCCTCCTCAGTTTGCTCGTTATTGGTGTACAGAAATGCTACTAATTTTTGAGCGTTGATCTTATAGCCTGCAACATTACTGAACTCCTTTATAAGTTCTAGAAGCCTTGTTGTCGATTTCTCAGGGCTTTCTATGTATAGGATCATGTCATCTGCAAATAATGAAATTTTTACTTCTTCTTTTCCAATCTGGATGCCTTTTATGTCCTTTTCTTGTCTCAGTGCTCGTGCAAGTACTTCTAAGGCAATGTTAAATAGGAGTGGTGATAGTGGGCATCCTTGTCTTGTTCCCGATCTCAGAGGGAAGGCTTTTAGGATTTCACCGTTGAAAATGATGTTAGCTTTGGGTTTTCATATATACCCTTTATCATTTTCAGAAAGTTTCCATCTATTCCTATCTTTCGTAGTGTTTTTATGAGGAAAGATTGCTGTATTTTGTTGAATGGTTTTTCTGCATCTATAGAGATGAACATGTGAATTTTTTCCTTCAATTTGTTTATGTGGTGCATTACATTGATTGATTTTCTTATATTGAACCACCCTTGCATACCCGGAATGAAACCCACTTGGTCATGGTGTATTATCCTTTTGATATGTTGTTGAATGAGATTAGCAAGTATATTGTTAAGGATTTTAGCATCTAGCTTCATTAGAGAAATTGGTCTGTAATTTTCCTTTCTTGGTTTATCTTTATTTGGTTTTGGTATTTGGGTAATGTTGGCATCATAGAATGAGTTAGGCAATATTCCTTCTACTTCTATTTTTTGGAAGAGCTTAAGTAGAATTGATGTTAGCTCTTTCCGGAATGTTTGGTAGAATTCAGCTGTGAAGCCATCTGGTCCTGGACTCTTCTTAGTTGGGAGGTTTTTGATGACCGAGTCTATCTCTTTACTTGTAATTGGGCTGTTGAGTTCATCTGTTTCTTCTTTCATCAATGTCGGCAGTTTTTGGGTTTCTAGAAACTTGTCCATTTCCTCTAAATCATCATTCTTGTTGGCATATAAGTTTTCAAAGTATCCTCTTATGATACTCTTTATTTCTGTGGGGTCAGTAGTTATATCACCTTGCTCATTCCTTATTTTATGTATTTGCATCAGTTCTCTCTTTTTCTTTGTTAGTCTGGCTAAGAGTTTGTCAATTTTGTTGAAATTCTCGAAGAACCAACTTTTGGTTTTGTTTATTGTTTCCAGTGCTTTCTTATTCTCTATTTCATTTAGTTCTTCTCTAATCTTTGTTATTTCCTTCTTTCTATTTCCTTTAGGTTTAGTTTGTTGTTATTTTTCCAATTCCTCCAAGTGTGCAGTTAGGTCTTCAATTTTAGCTCTTTCTTCTTTTTTAATATATGAATTTATGGCTATGAACTTCCTTCTCAGTACTGCTTTCGCTGCATCCCATAAGTTTTGATACGTTGTGTTGTCATTTTCATTAGTTTCACGGTAGTTACTGATTTCTTTTGAGATTTCCTCTTTGACCCACTGTTTCTCTAATTATGTGTTGTTTAACTTCCATATCCTTGTGCTTAACCTATTTCTCTGGCCCTTAGTGATTTCCAACTTCATTCCGTTGTGGTCAGAGAAATTACTTTGTATAATCTCAATGTTTCTGTATTCATTGATTGTTGTTCTGTGGCCTAGCATGTGGTCTATTTTGGAGTATGTTCCATGTGCACTCGAGAAGAATGTAAATCCCGCTGTATTTGGGTGTAGTGTTCTGTATATGTCTATTAAGTCCAGGTCTTCTAATGTATTGTTGAGTGCCTTAATTTCTGTATTGATTCTCTGTCCAGATGTTCTGTCTAATAATGATAGTGGTGTGTTGAAGTCCCCTGCTATAATTGTAGAGGCATTTCCTTCTCCTCTTAGTTTTTCCAGAGTTTGCCACACGTATTTTGAGGCACCCCGATTAGGTGCATAAATGTTGATGATTGTTCTCTCTTCTTGAGAGATTACTCCTTTTACTAATATGTAGTGTCCATCTTTGTCTCTTACAATAGTTTTGCATTTGAAGTCTATTTTGTCTGATATTAGAATAGCTACTCCTGCCCTTTTTTGGCTATTGTTAGCTTGTAAAATGGTTTTTCAGCCATTCACTTTCAGCCTCCTTGAATCCCTAGTTCGAAGGTGGGTTTCTTGTAGACAACATATAGATGGATCATATTTTCTTATCCATTATGCCAATCTGTGTCTTTTGATTGGTGAATTTAATTCATTAACATTCAGTGTTATTACTCGTAACAAATTTCTTACTTCAGCCATTTTTCTTGGGTTAATGTATGTCATATGTTGTTTTGTTTCTCTTTTTGTCTTTTCAGTTGTTTTTAAACTCTCCTCCAACTCTTTCTCCCTTGTTTTTTCCTTTCAACTTGTAGAGATTCCTTTAGTATTTCTTGAAGTGCTGGTTTCTTCTTGACGTACTCTCTTAATTTTTGTTTATCTCTGAATATTTTGAACTCTCCATCATTTTTGAATGCCAATTTTGCTGGATAGAGAATTCGTGGCCGGAAGTGTTTTCTTTTAGTGTTTTGACTATGTCATACCACTGTCTTCTTGCCTGCATGGTTTCAGCTGAGAAATCAGCACTTAATCTTATTGTGCTTCCCTTGTATGTGATGGTTCTCTTTTCTCTTGCTGCCGTGAGTATTTTCTCTTTGTCTTGAGCATTGGACATTTTGACAAGTATATGCCTTGGAGTTGGCCTGTTGGAATTTATACTATTTGGGGTGCGCTGTGCTTCCTGGATCTGCACATGCATCTCTCTCTATAGAGTTGAGAAGTTTTCAGCCATTATTTCCTTCAACACTCCTTCTGTTCCCTTTCCCTTCTCTTCTCCTTCTGTGATGCCCATAATGCGTATGTTTGGCCGTTTTGTATTATCGGTTAATTCCCTGAGTCCATGCTGGATTTTTTCTATCTTTTTTGTCTATGTGTTCTACAATCTCTTTGATTTCAGCTGTAGTGTCTTCCATATCACTAATTCTTTCCTCTGCCTGTTCAAATCTGCTGTTATATGAGTCCAACGTCTTTTTCATTTCTTGGTTTGTGCCGTTGTTCACCATCATATCCATTACCTTTTTAGGCATGTTTGCTATTTCTTCAGTATGTTCTCCCAGCGTCTTCTTTATATCCTTAATCTCTTCCTTCAGTTCTTTAAGTTGGTCCATGATATTTGTTTCGATAGTATTGATTATTTGTTCGATGTTCTGCATCGCTTCTGGTTTTTATTTTATGCATTGGACTGGTCAATTTTCCAGTTTCTCAGAGTTATTTGTATTTTTTTGTTGCCCTCTGGTCATCATATTATCTTGATGGGTTTGTTCAGTTGATTAGCTTTTCTCTATGCTTTAGAGTTTTATTTAGCTGTTGGTTCTGCATGTGAGTTAAGTTTTCTCTTTGGCAGTTTTTCTTCTTATTTTATTTCCTTACTTCTTTCTATGTTCCCTTGAAGGCAAAAGGTTAGGGCCAGAGGAATCAAAAGATGCAAGGAAGGCTGAAGGATAATAGTAATATTGATAAAAGTTAGAAGAGGGGCAAAATGAGACTTAATGAGATGAATATTTAACTTGTGTAGGCTGTGTAGAGTACTAGGAAGAAAATGGAGTTCCTACAATGGACTGGGAAAACAATGGAGGAATATATATATAGTGATTTAGAAGGCTAGAATTATGAGGAGGGAGAGAAATAGTAATGAAAGGTCTGAAAGGAATAAGTTATTACTAATAAAAAAAAAAAGAAGAAAACAAAATAGATGGAATAGAAATTGACATCCTTAAGTTGTGGGCCTAAGAAACAATGTTGTCTCTAAGAGCCACAACAGAAAACAGAAGGCAAAAAGATGCAGGAAGGATAAGCAATAGTTTGCAATACAGAATCAATATATACAGCGAGTGGAAAATAACTGAAATAGAAGCCCAGCAAAGAAGTGACAAGCTGGCAGCTCCTAATTTAAAAAAAACATAGAAGAAAAAAGAAAGGGTGGAGGAAAGCAGAAAGAAAAGCAAGAGACCAGAAAGAAACAGAGAGAAACCAAAGATCCACACAGGCAAGCAGTCAAACAGAGCTAAGGGGGGTCAATGATTCCCCTAGGGTCCACATGGATCCTTCCTGCCTGCTTGTGTTTATCAATTTCCCCGCAGGGTTCTATATTCAGGTCCTGAAGCAGCTTTTAGCTATTAAACTAAATTAAAAAGAATTTATTTTTCATTTATTGAAGTGACCTTCTCACTTTTTTTATTAGCTTTTATTATTTTAGCAAAATGCAGCACCCAAAATAATTCCTCCTCTACACCAACCCCTTTATGGAAGGACCCTAGCTGGGCCTGTGGAATTTAATCAAGCACGTCTCACTTTCTGGACTCCCCAGGTTAGCTGTAGCTCTGATGTTAGTCAGTGAGGAGTGTAAAGATGGCCGATTCCACCCCTTCTGGAGCTGAGCTCGAGCGTCACCGTGTTGCTAAATAAATCAGTTTGAGTGCAGATTCACATCTGTTCTCAGCCTGATGCTGCTTCAGGTCAGCTTATCTGCTCCCCAAAGCTATGGGGCGGTGCATGCAGCCAGATCGATGTCTAAAAATAAAAAATACCCTTCCCTGTCCTCCAACAGAACTCTCCCTCTTTTGGTAAGTGTCCCTTCTTCCTGGCTCCGCAGTGGCCCAGGTCTTATCCCTGGGTCCCTAGGGAAATCAGCTCCATCTGCCAACCAGCGTCCCCCCTCCAGTTCACCAGGTGCTGATTAGTTTGGTTGTTCTGTTCACACAAGGTCCAAGGGGCACCAGGCAGCCAAATCCCCAGAAAATAAAACTTTTTCACCTTTCTCACGGCTCCAAATTGCCGTTTTATTTTATTTTATTTTTTCTCCCTAACGGCGGGGCTCAGCCGTCTGTGCCAATTACCCCCGGCAGCCTTAAAACTCACAAATCTCTACCATTCCGTCCACTCCATTGATCCACGCAGTTAGATGTCCCAAGCTTCTCACACCACGCGTGCACAGCACAGACCCCTGGGCAGGACCCCATCCACAATTTGCCTTGCTCTGGGAGCTTGCAGTGTGTGCCCTCCTACACTAACGCCATCTTGGCCCCTCTTCCCTGTAGTGCATTTTTGATGATGATGTTTCAGGTGATTTTCTATGTAAACAATACTACTGTAAATGAAGAGAGATAAGTTTACCTCCATATATGTTTCCTCTCTATCTGTCTCTCTTTCTCTGTCCTTTTCTGCTCTTACTGCACTGACCTGGTGCTCCAGAATAATGTGAAGAAAAGTGGCAAAAGAATACATCCTTGCCTTTTCCCCAAATTAGAAGGAAAGCATGAAATAAATCATCTTTAGTGTTATATTTTTATAGAAACTCTTTATCAAGTTGAGTAAGTTCCTTTGAATGCTAGTTTGCTAAGAATTTTTTCAATGAATATATGTTGAATTTGAACAAATGGTTTTATAGTATCTAATAGGATGATCAAATGGATTTTTCTTTTTTGATTGTTTTTAATTTATTAATGTGGTGATTAATAAACTAATGTGGTGATTAACTGATTTTTGCACTGTTGGACGAATCATGGGCTTTATCCTTTCTGCATATTTCTTAGTTCAATTTACTAATATTTTCTCAAGGAATTTCTCAAAAAACAAAAGAATGAGGGGAAATTCAAAGGGACACAAGAGCCAAAGGAAAGAGTTCACCAAATTTAAACTATATGGGGAAGAAAATAAATAAAGCAATATAGGATTATAACTCAATGAATAAAATTAATATGCATGTATCTATATAATATAAGTAAATGGGGAAGTGACCAATCTCCTCTGCAAATGACTCCAAATATAATATGTAGATCCTCCCCCGTCAAGTAAATGCTTAGTGATTTGCAGTTGAAGAGTACAGTTGGGAAAGGAGGCAATAACTAACTTTACAGTGGAGAAAACTGTCAGGCACTAACAGCCAGTAGACCAAGTGTATCAGTCAGCCAAAGGGGTGCTGAAGCAAAATACCAGAAATCTGTTGGTCTTTATAAAGGGTATTTATTTGGGGTAGAAACTTACAGTTACCAGTCTATAAAGCATAATCTTCTTCCTTTGCCAGAGTCTGTTGCCACTTTGGAGCAAGACAGCTGCTGACATTTGCCAGGGTTCAAGCTTCTTGGTTTCCTCTCCTCCCAGAGCTCTGTTTCTCTCTGGGCTCAGATTCCCCATTTCCTCCACAATGTCAGCTGTAGACTATGAGGCTGTCTAGGCTTTGCCTCTCTCCACAAAGCCAGCTGTGAACTATAAGGTGAATGGCTCATCTCTTTTCCCGAAGCCTTCTCTCCTTCCTCATCAAAACTCCAACATCAAAACTCCAACTCTGCCTTTTGCCATGTCTTTTTATCTTTGAGACCCCAACTACCAAGTGGTGGGGCTCAATGTCCTACTGACCTGGCCCTGTCAATGCCCTAATCATAACTTAATCATGCCCAGATTATCAGACCAGTTTACAAGCATAATCCAATATCTATTTTTGGAATTCATAACTATATCAAATTGTCAAACTGGTACACCAAGTTTAACTCATCAATTAGAACTCATGTTGATATCATGTACCTTTGATATGAGTGTTTTGAGAATTGCACTTTGCCACATGGGTTGTACTCTCAGAAACTCATGACACTAGACAAAGCATAAGGAAAATATCAGACAAATCCTAATTGAGGGAAATCTATAAAATACCTGACGAGTACTCCTTGAAACTTTCAAAGTCTTCAAAAATAAGGAAATTCTGGAATGGTGATGTCCACTCCACCTCCAATTGAGAGGGGACTTATATCCCATGGGGAAGATGGATGGGAAAATCCTGCCTGCAGCTGCAGACTGTCTCCATTCCCTGGGATGGCCATTGTCCATCATCATCTCCATACCAGTTGTCCTGGGTGAAAGTGAAATAATAACGATAAGTTTAAATGTAAGAGATAAAATACATAAAAATTAGAAAAAAAAAACTTAAAGTAAAATAAAATTTAAAGATTGGGATATTAAAAAAATGAAAAATATAAAAAAATTTCTTGGAACTTTTGCCTTTCATCACTTCAATATCTGGTGTCCAGTTTGTACCGTGACACCTTCCCCCTCTCATTCCCCAGTATCTCACTATTGTTCATTTGGGGGAAGAGCTATGGACTAGAGTGGACTTACTGGTATTCTACTATAGACATATTGTGATTCAAGCAATGGAAGAAATTAAACCATTGACGTGGAGCTAATGGCCACTGGAGGCTCTGGGGGCAGGGAGAGGGAAAAGCAATTGTAATACAGGGGCTTTTTTGGGACTTGAGAATTGTCCTGAGTGGCATTGCAATGACAGATATAGGCCATTTTATTCCATCATATAAAATGAAGAACTGTGTGGGAGAGAGTGTGGCCTACAATGTGAACTATGGTCCATGCTGAACAGCAAAGCCCCAGGATGGGTTTATCCATTGCAATTAATGTGCCACACTAATGAAGGATGTTTATGTAGGAGGTTGTAGGAGGTGTGGGAGGTGGGGCATATGGGATCCCTGTATTTTTTGTGTAACATTTATGTAATCTCAGTATCTTTTAAAAAAAGAGAAAAAGAAGATGAGGAAATTCTGAAAAAGTGTCATAACCCAGAGCAGCCTAAAGGTACAATTAAATTTAATAGGAAATCTTGGATGAGATTGGGAACAGAGACAAACCTAGGTAAACACTAAAGAAATCCTAATAAAGCATGAAATTTACTTAAAAATAATCATTAAATTTTGTTTTGTTAATTGTGATAATGTAACATAGAAATTTAAAATATTAATAATATAGGATGCTGAGTTTGTGGTATGTGGGAACTGTTTGTACTGCTTTTGCAACTTTTCTTTAAATATGAAAATATTTTAAAATAAAAAATATTTATATACAAAAATTAAGATTGATAAATGGCTATTGGAATGGGTTCATGGACTGCTGTGCAATAAAACAAGTAAAGTAAAATATTATTGGTAAAATCTATGTGGTGGTTATAAAAGTACTCAATGTAAACTTCCTTTACCTTTGCTGTGTGTTTGAAAACATTTATTACAAAATGAAAAATATGTTAATGTAATTAAGATATTAGTTTTATTAATCTTTCCTTTTTTATGAAATTTTCTTCTTAATTATTTACTGGCATGAATATATATACAAATTTCAAAAAATAAAAAAAAATCATTATTGCAATTCTTTTCTAGCCATTGTCCTATACATTTCATAACATTATTATTATTGAAAATAATTTTATCATAAGGATGTATGGGTAAAATTATTCCCACTGAGTATCAAGTCATGAGATATGCCACTACAATGTACAATCTAGTGTGTATTACCCAGGCTGTCCTGGGCTGAGTTCCCAACTTGTGGGAAAGACTGTAATAAAGGAAGAGTCAAGGCCATGGTGGGGTCCTTGCTATACTCTGCAGCAGGCATCTGCAAGGACATTGGAATCTTCTACTCTGGCAGCAGGTAGAAAACCAGGAAGTTGGAGCAGTGCAGGAGGGGGAAATGGTGATGTTCCATTGTACGCTATAGGAAAAACCCCAAATTATGATTTTATGACTGATTTTGTGATTCCAGTTTAATCCCCATTTTTGATTAGTCAGGAATGTAGAGTTAAAACTTCAGAAGTACTTTTATATTTTCTATGTAAATTGTTTGAAAATAATTATAAACAGCATTAATATTTTGTTGCCATTTTTAAATCATTTTAACAACTCCTCAAAAAAATTAGACATTCAAGGCAGAGGGCCACTCTGTCTCCATTTGTTTTAAGTTTTGTCTCCAATTTCCTCATTTTTGGGAAAAACACAGGGGTACTTAGCTTTTCCATTGCCTCAGGGGTTTCACTTCCACATTTGAGTCCTTGTATAAAGAAATGAAACTTCACTTTCTCAGACCCCCACATCTTCAATGAAGATTTTAGAGGAGTGATGGAGGATGTGTTTACTAGGCAATGCAAACAACTTCGGATGCATAGATCTGTTTGCTAGAATGACCCAAGTGGCAAGGCTATTCTCATCACAGCCTAGACCTGCTACAGGGTCTTAGTCAAAACTGAAAGCCACACATTTACCTGGCAAAAGCATTGAAGCTGTGTTGCTTAGTGTGGAAATTGCTGCCTCCCAAAGTCAAAGAAGTCTACTAGGTATTGTACTTCCTTGTTAATAGAGGAAGTCATGAAATGTGCTAATTTGTCCTCTATTTAGGAGGGGAAGCCTCAGTATCGTCCAACCACTGCACTCAAAACAATTTCACTGATCATCACAGGATTTAACTCCCATCATCTGTAGCACCAAGGCCTCCAAGGTACTCACTGCTTCTTAGTCACCTAGTCTAACATGACATCGTTATCCTGAAGGGAGCATTTTGATGAGGTCCTTTCTCCAAGATTCCAAGAGCCATTCTAGCATTATGATAGCACCATCTCTGTGTCTTTGCCAGGGTTTACTCCTGTATCATGGAAGAAAGCTCTCCCATGAATAAATTCTTCCTTATCCCACTGATACCCCTTGATTATTCACCCTCAGGATTCAGTCCTATATATACTCTTCTGTCTGAGGCTGATATTTGTTGGGTAGGTCCTGCAGCTCCTTTGAAGAATAACTCTCTTTCCTCCCTTAGAAGTCCTATCATTTATGTTGTGACTTAAAGCTAATTATTGATTGTCAAAGAAGGGAAAGGTGTTAAGAATCTGTGGGTAATGGGGTGGTTTCTTGCAAGGTAAAATATCTGCACTGAGATAACATTGGGGCAAACCTTCATGACTTAGGATTTAGTAATGTATTCTTAGATATGACACCAAAGGCACAAGGAAAAAAAAATAACAATAGATTATTTTGACTTCATCAAACTAAAATAACTTTTATACATCAAAAGATATTGTCAAGAAAGTGTAAGTTACATTACAGATTGGTAGAAAATAGTTGCAAACTACATTGGATAAGGGCTTAATATCTAGAATTTATAAATACCTTTTATAATACAACAACCAAAAGAGAAATAACCCAATTAAAATTTGAGAAAATTAATTGAATAGATACTTTTCCAAAGAAGATATACAAATGGACAATTTATGAAAAGATGTTCAATATCATTGGCCATTAGAGTATCTCAAAACCATAATGAGATAGCACTTACCCACTAGGATGGCTAATATTTAAGAAAATAAGAAAAGAAGATAACCAGTGTTCATGTGTTAGAAAGGATGTAGCAAAATTGGAACTCTCGTACATTTTGAGAATGTAAAATTATGCATCACTGTGGAAAGCAGCAATATGGCAGTTATTCAAAAGAATTAAATAGAGAATTACATATGATTCCACCATCCCATTTCTAGGTATACACAAAAACGTAGGGAAAATTGGGTCTAAAACAGATACTTTTACACCAATGTTTATAGTGACACTATTTGCAATAGCAAAACGTTGTAAACAACAAATTGCACATCAACAAATGAATGGATAAATGAAATACGGTACATACACACAATGGAATATTTGGCCATAAGAGAGAAAGAAATTCTGAGACATCCTGAGCCATGGAAGAACCTTAAAAACAGTATGTTCAGTGAAATAAGCAAGACACAAAAGGACAAATATTGTATGATGTTACTCAATAGAAATGGGTAGGAATAGCAAATCCAAGCTGAACAAAGATTAGAGTTTATCAGAGGATGGGAGGAGGGGAAAGGCAGATTGTATGTTTGATGTGTATGGAGTGTGTATAAATAAAATTAATAAAAATTTTGGATTGGACATGGGGTTAAGGTTAAGGTCAATGTTCAGTTTAATGTTAACACTTTGGTTGGAGTGTGATTATAGTTAAGATTAGGGGTTTGGGAAGCGACTGTGGCTCAATCAGTAGGGCTCCCGTTTACCATATGGGAGGCCCCGGGTTCGGTTCCCGGGGCCTCCTGGTGAAGGCAAGCCCGCCCACACGGCGTGGTTAGCTGACCCAGCGAGCAAAAGCAGCAAGGGGGGGATAAATGAATAAATAAATAAAATCTTTAAAAAAAAAAAAAAAAAAAGATTAGGGGTTTGTTAGAGTTGGACTAAATCAGGGTTAGAGATAAGTTTAGGGTGTCATTAGAGTTAGATTTAAAGATAGTTGTAGCATTTACTGTAGACATTTGGTTATGGGAATGGCATTTGGAGTAAAGGTTCGGTTTAGAGTTAGTGTTAGCTTTGCTTATGGTTAGGATTATGATAACACTTCCAGTTAGGTTTAAGTTTAGGTAAAAGTTTATGTTTAGTTAGGGTTAGTATTAGGTTTAAGATTCTGCTTAAGGTTAGGCTGAGGTTTGAGTTGGTTTTAGATTTAGGGTTAGGACTAGAATTAGGTGGTTGGTTAGGGTTATATTTTGGTTTAGACTTAATATTAAGTTTAGATAAAGGGTTAGGGTTAGGTGGGGCTGTATATTAGGATAAGAGTTAAGGTTATGTTTGGTGTTAGTGTAAGTGGTCATGATTAGGTTTAATGGGGGGAAATTAGGCTTATAATTAGAGGTAAGGTTTGGGTTACATTTAGCATTAAGATTATACTTAGGCACCAACTAGCAATGCAACTAGAGAGAGACCTTGATCAAAAGGGGGAAAATGTTTTTATGAGTTTTTATGGCTAAGAGACTTCAAAGTGAGTCTGGAGTTCATTCCAGAGGTTATGCTTATGCACGTCTCAGCAGGATCTCATTGACTGCCAAAGTAAATAGTACCTCAGATAGTGGGGCTCTTGAGGTCTCTGGAGACATCCAGACACTACAGTCAGGGCAGATAGCTCAGGAGTTTTGTGCCTTGAGAGTAGGCTCTACTTTGGAATTTATGCTCCTCAGTGTGACAGAGTTGGACTCAGTTGTGGTTTCCCTAAACATGGATCTTTTGATTTTTTTATTTGAATTTATAATTAGTACTAGAGTCGATAGGTGTATATCCCAGAGACTAAATCTCTGGGTCATTCATGTGCCAGCTGGGCCTTGAATCTCAACAGAGTTGCAACACCTACTCTCCAGTACATTGGACTCACCCAAGACAACTAATAAGGAGATGATAGACAATGACTATCCCATAGAACTGAGAGAGTCTACAACTGCAAGCAAGATAGTCCATCCATCTTCCCAATGGGGTATAAGTCCCCTCTCAATCAGAGGTGGAATGGATATCCCCATCCCAAAATCCTTAGAATTAGGGAATGAACTATGGACTGAAGTAAACTTACTGGTATTCTACTATAGACTTATTGTGATTCTAGTAATGGAAGAAATTATATAATTGAGGTGGAGGCAGTGGTCACTGGAGGTTCTGAGGGGAAAGGGAAGGAAAAAAAGGTGTAATATAGGGCATTATCGGGACTTGAGAATTGTCCTGAATGAAATTGTAAGTACAGATAGAGGCTATTGTATATCTTGCCATAACTTAAAAAATTGTGTGGGTAAGAGCGTAAACTACAATTTAAACTAAAATCTATGCTTAGTGATGAGGCTCCAAAATGTGTTTATCAATTGTAACAAAAGTACCACACTAATGAAACATTTAGTTAATCAGGGAAAATGTGGGAGGTGTAAGGAGAAGGAATATGGGAATCCCCTATATTTTTCATGCAACATTTATGTAATCTAAGTATCTTTTTTAAAAAGTAAAACATATATTTTGAAAAACTACAATAGAAATCCCAGAAGATGGGGTAAGGAAGCTGCCAGGAGTCAGAGAGGTTTGCAGGGCATAGGGGAAGCTCCAGTGCCATGGGAGTAAATGGATAGGGCAGCTGGAGAGGGGGCCTAGCCAAGCACCAAGGGAAAGGTGGGCATCAGGGTGATTATGGCAGTGTAGCAGTGTCCAGATGAGCACTGGAGTAGTGACCAACAAAGCAATGACCTAGCCAGATGTCAAAGGCTTGAGAGAGAGGCTCAATTATTTGTTTATTTTTTCCACTCTTTTCTCACTCACATACCTGCTGAGAAGTGGGCCACAGGTTGATTGATTGGTGGGCACAGGCAATCCATGAAAAAGAGCCTAACCAGTCATCAGTGGCCTGAGAGAAAGGCTCTGTTGTAGTTTTTTCTTTTCTCTTCTTCTCTTTTTGCTCCTCTTTTCTTTTCTTTTTTTCATTTCTCCCTTTCCTCACCCAGGTACATGCAGAAAGGTGGGCCAAGAGGTGATTGACCAGCATGGGCACTGATTAGGAGGTTTCTAGCTGGTCCTTGGTGGCCTGAGAGGAAAGAGCCACTTTTTCTTTTTCTTTCCTTCCTTCCTTCCTCCCTCCCTCCCTCCCTCCCTCCCTCCCTCCCTCCCTCCCTTCCTTCCTTCCTTCCTTCCTTCCTTCCTTCCTTCCTTCCTATCTATCTTTCTTTCTTTCTTTCTCCTCCCTTCATTATCTAGGTACACTAGGAGAAGCAAACTACAGTGTGATTAGTAAGCATTAGTGGCCTACCGGAAGGAACCTAGCCATAAGCCTGTGCCCTGAGATGGAAGCCCTCTTCATTTTTTCTCTATCTTTCCATATCTGGGTATCTACAGAGATACAGGATTCAGGGTGATTGATTGAAGGTCACAGGTGGCCAACAAGGAGAAGCTTAGATTATTGCCAATATCTTGAGAGCAAGGACCACTTGTTTTGATTTCTCCTTCCTCCCTTCCTTCCTTCCTTCCTTCCTTCCTTCCTTCCTTCCTTCCTTCCT
>JAKSZT010054355.1:149520-159528 GCA_026826555.1 Tolypeutes matacus | reverse complement strand
TTTTCCTATTTTTCCTTTATCCTTTTTTATTTTATTTTTATATATGGTTTTAATTTTTATTTTCTTTCTTTTAATTTTTAAATTTTTATATATTTTTTTCTTTTTCTCTCTCATATATTTTTGTTCATTTATTTTTTCAGTTAAATATGGAAAGAGAGATCTTGAATAATACATTACATTACTAGGCCCAGTGGAAATATACAGAACATTACACTGAAAAACACTAACTCTGACTACAATGGAAGGAAGATGAAAATCTATAATGTGTGGAGAACTGGGAAATTCACAACCATATGGGAGTTAAACAAAACCCTCTTTAACATTCGCTGGGTCAAGGATGAAATTGCAAAAGAAATCTGTAAATATCTCAGAACAAATGAAAATGAGAACATAACATATTAAAACATGGGATGCAGTGAAGGCAGTGCTGACAGGAAGACTTATGGCCTTAAATGCCTACAATAAAAAAGAGTGCTAAAATAAAAGATGTAACTTCACATCTGGAGGAACTAGAAGAACAGCAGTTTAATCCCAAAGAAAGTATAAGGAAAGAAATAACAAAAATTAGAACTGATTTCAATGAAATTTTGAATAAAGAAATCCTACAACTTAATAATAAAAAGGCAAAAAAACAACAACAAAAAAAAAAATCCTCATTTTAAAATGGGCAAAAGACTTGATCAGAAACTTTTCTAAAGAGGAAACATAGAAGGCTAAAACACACATGAAAAGATGCTCAACATCACTAGTTATTAGGGAAATGCAAATCAAATTTACAAGGAGATATTGTTTCACACCTACTAGACTGGCTGCTATTAAAAAAAACATAAAACTACAAGTGTTGGAGAGGATGTGGAGAAATAACACTCATTCACTACTGGTGGTAATGTAGAATTTTGCAGCCACTGTGGAGGGCATTTTGGTGGTTCCTCAGGAAGTTCTGGCAATCCCACTACTAGATATATACTTAGAAGAATTGAAAACAGGTATACAAATAGATATATGCACACCAATGTTCATAGTGACATTATTCACAATTGCCAAAAATGAAAGCAACCTAAGTGTCCATAAACAGATGAATGAATAAATAAAATGTGATATATACATAAGATAGAATATTATTCAGCTGTAAGAATGAAGTTTTGACACATGTGACCAACATGGATGAATCTTGAGGGCTTTCTGTTGATTGAAATAAGTCAAACTATGAAGGACAAATTTTGCATGATCTCACTATGAACAAATGATAGTGAGCAGACACATGGAGGTAGAGTCTGGAAGATAGATTACCAGGAGAGAGAAGGGGAGTAGAGATTTATGAGCTGATGCATAATGTGGGCAGAATTTATAATTAGGCTGATTGGAACAGTTTGAAAATGCACATCGGTTATGGTGGCACAGCAACATGATTGTAATTAACAGCACTGAAATTTAATGTGAATGTTCTTGAAAGGAAAGTTTGACTCATCCATGAAGCTAGAAAGAAAGCTAGAGGATAAAATGGGGTACTGTATATCTCAGTGAATTCTGGGGTAATCAAAGACTGTAGTTAATAATATAAATAACATGTTATTTCAGGACCTACAACAAAGTTCTATCACTAGTACAAGGTGCTGATAATGGAGTGATATATAGGGAAATGCACATGAAACATAATTCTATGGGATATGAATGGGGTTGTGTTGTCATAGCTAGGTCTTCCCAATAAATAGAAGCCCACAAAATAGCTAACAAAATATTAAACTTTCATCCTGGGGAAGCCCTGCTAATTTCTCAAATAAGATGGCAAAAATCTCTGGAATATATAACCCACACCTAGGAAAATAAAAGAGGTCTATATGCAAGCCCTCAATATTAAGGCTTGAACTTATGAACTTTATTCCTATAAAAAATGAAACAGCCTAATTATAAATAATGCCTAAGTGTTACTTCCTGAAAACTTTGTTACTCAAATATGGCCTCTTTCTGTTAGCCAAATTCAGCAAATAAACACACTGCGTTCCCTCCCCCATGGTATGTGTTTTCTGGAGACAAATCTGCCTGGTACTGAGGGATTATTACCAAGCATTAATCAGTGATGTATTTGGAAAAGACATTGACCAAAATGGAGAAACATATAATTAAAAAGTAGTAAAGAGATTTCAAAGTGAGTCAGGAGGTCATTCTGTAGGTTAAATTATGCAAGTCTAAAACAGATTACACTAACAACCACAGTAATGAAGAATTCTCCTGAGGGTTCTAGTGATGTCTAGACACCAGAGGAAAGGCAAACAACCTCATGAAATCAACACCCCTTCCATGGACCTTATTTGGGAATATATGGTAATCATTTACACTTATTTATAATTTCCCTAAACATGCTTTTTCTACTCCTTTTATTTGAACCTATAATTCCATATATCCATTAAATATATCTCTCAGAGCTTAAATCTTCTTAAATCTTCATATGCCAGTTGAGCCCTTAATCCCAGCAGAGTAGTGGAAAACTCCTAATCTCCAGTTCTTCCCTCTTGCCCTGAACAACCACCAAAATGATGATGATGGACAAGTCCCATGACACATAAAAAAGGAGTATCTACAACTACAAGCAAAACAATTCCTTCTATCTGCTCCATAATATCTAAGTCCCCTCTCAGCCTCAAGAAGTCAGAATGGACATTCCCAAGTTCCTCAAGATTGAAGAGTGAATAAACATTAAGGAAGAGTGTAACCATCAGACCAAAGAGATTTACAGTTATTGTAATTACTATCTCATGTTAATGAAAGAATTTGTAACATTGCTATAAAAAACTGGTTGCCAGGGGTTTAGTAGGGATGGGTAGGAATGAATGGATGGTAAACATGACATATTTGTGTTTGTGATATTTTTCTGATGCTACTGTAATGATGGATATGTGACATGCATTTACCAAGACCTATGGAACTATACAGCACAAAGTGTAAACCATAATGTAAACAATAGCTTTGGTTAGTAGCAATGTTTCATTATTGGTTCACCAAGTGTAACAAAAGTACCACACTAATTTAAGATGGTAATAATAGGAGAAACTGTGTGTGTGTGTGTGTGAGTGTGTGGGTGGTTTATATGAGAATTCCTTATGTATTTGGTGTAATTTTTCTGTAAAAGCAAATCTAAAACTTCCCTAAAAATAAAGTTTATTACAAAAAAAGCTCTTAAAACTCAAAATTACAAGGCTAATACTATTTTTTGTAGAACTTCTGGGAAGATGGAGGATTAGAGAGATGCAAGACTCACTTTTCTCCCAGGACAGGCAGAATAATGGAAAAAAATGTTCTAGGCACGGGAAGAAGGCTGGACACCATCCAGAAGACAGAAGTTCAAATGAATAGAATCTTGATGGGAAAACTCTCAAACACATTTTGTCTGGGATTTAATTGAGAGGACTGCCAAAAATGCATGATAAGCTGGTAGTGTATGCAAGGAAATTAAAAGGAATTTAAAAGTAAATAAACAAGAGTCTTTTTCAGGCCTTTGGAAAATAGGACTGCAACCCATTACTGGGAACATGGCTCATATTTGAACAACTAAAGAGGGATAATCCTAAAAATCAAGAACAGATTGAACCAAGAATCAAAGCCTGACAGTAACACACAGCCTCCCACCAATAAATCCCTAAGCAAGAGAGAGAAATTGAGCATCAGAGTAAACTCATCATCATAATCAGATGCCTAGACATCAGCAAAAATTATAAACCATACTATGAATGAGCCATTCATATGCTGTTTACAAGAGACTCACTTTAGATCCAGGGATACGTAGACTGAAAATGAAAACTTTATAAAAGGTATTCCATGCAAACTGTCACCAAAAAAGAGGCATCTATACTAATATTGGACAAAACAGACTTTAAATGAAAAAAGTTATGAGATGAAAAAGGCCACTATATATATATAAAAGGCACAATCCACCAAGAAGAAGTAGTAGTCATAAATATCTATGCACCAAAAATAAATAAATAAATATCTATGCACCTAACCAGGGTGTCCCAAAACACATGAGGCAAACAGCAAAATCAGTCACACGCACTATGTGGTTTATCCTGGGAAAATGTCCATGAGCACCTGAGAAGAACATATAACCCACTGATTTTGGATGTAACATTCTGTATATATGTTAGGTCTAGTTCACTTTTATTGTTTAAATTCTCTGTTTCTCTGTTGATCTTCTGTCTAGTTGTTCTATCTAATGATGTGAGTGGTGTGTTGAAGCCTCCAACTATTATTGTAGAGATGTTTAATTTTCCCTTCAGCTTTGTCTGTAGAGGTGAGAGGTTATTTCTGGACTCTGAATTCCACTCCACTCATCGATGTGCTTATCTTTATGCCAATATCATGCTGTTTTTTATTTTATTTATTTTATTTATTTTTTATTGTGGGTAAAAATCAAATTTTTCACAATACATACCAATATTTGTAAAATGATATATAAATATATATGCATATATGTGCATTTGCTTACATAAATGTTATTTTTAAAATATATATATATATATATTTTAAAAGGTGCTTAGATTACCTAGATATTACACAGAAATTACAAGGATTCCCATGTTCCCCACCTCCCACACCTCCCACAACATCCCACACAAACATCCTTCATCAATGTGGCACATTCACCTGCAATGGATATACACATCCTGGGGCCTTGACACCAAGCATAGACCACAGTTCACATCATAGAACACACTCTCTCCCACACACTTCCGCATGGTAAATGCTGATGTAAAATGTTCTACATCTGTCACCGGAAAGCCACTCAGGGGAGAGGTGGATCTGCTGAGGAAACCTGATTTACCAAGCAGCCCGCTGACACTGAGGCTTGGCCCCAGAAGGGTTGGAGTCAGGCAATTTTATCACTCTGCACTGACAAGCATCAGAGCTTCAGCTCTGCTGGGGAGGCCAGGAAGTGGGAAGGGCTTGATCAGTTTCCACGAACCTATTTAAGGTACTCTCAGTGAAGGGGGTGATCTAACATAGGACTTCTTTTGTGTCCATTATATCACCAAAAATTAAAAATAAAAAATAAAAAAATAAAGAACACAGTCACTTTAAAAAGTGAATTATTCTTTTTAATTTAGTTTAATACCAAAAATCTGCCTCAAAACCTGCAGATAGAATCCTGAAGGGAAACTGAAAAATGCAAGTGGGCGGAGAGGATCCGCAAGGACCCTAGAAGGCACACTCCCTCCTTGGCTTTGTTTGGCTGCTTGCTGGTGTGGTAGTTAGGTTTTTCTCTGTTTATTTGCTATCTCTTGCTTTTCTTTCCTCTTTCCTCCCCCCTTTCTGTTTTCCTTCATTTTTTTTTAAAATTAGGTGCTGCTAGCTTACCTCTTCTTTGCTGTGCTTCTTCTTCAGTGATTTCCCATTCTCTATCTATTTTAATATTGTATTCCAAACTATCTCTTATCCTTCCTTCATCTCTCTGCCTTCTGCTTTCTGTTGTGGTTCTTAGACACCATACTTTTTCATTAGCCGACAACTTAAGGGTGTCAATTTCTATTATATCTAGTTTGTTTTCTTCTTTTTAAAATTAATATTAGCTTTTTCCTTTTAGCCCTCTCTTTACTCTTTCTCTCCCTCCTCATCATTCTAGCCTTCTAAATCATTATATATATATTCCTCTATTTGGTTTCCCAGTCCATTGTAGGTACTCCACTTTTTTTCCTATTACTTTACACTGCTTACACAAGTTAAATATCCATTTCACTAAGTCCTATTTGGCCCTCTTATAACTTTTATCAATATTACTATAATCCTTCTTCCTTTCTCACATCTTTTGATTCCTCTGGCACTAATTTTTTGTCTTCAAGATAACATAGAAAGAAGCAAGGAAACAAAATAAGAAGAAAAAGTGCCAAAGAGAAAAGTTAACCACACACACAGAACCACCAGTTAAATAAAACTCTAGAGGACAGAGAGAAGTTAATCAACTAAATAAACCCAGCAAGATAAAATGATGACTAGAGGGCAAAAAAAATTACAAACCACACTGAGAAACAGGAAGACATGGATCACTCCACAGAACAAACTAAAAACCAGGAATATATGCAGAACATTGAACAACTAATCAAAGATCCCCAAACAAATATCATGAAGGAAGAGATTAAGGATATAAAGAAGACACTGGGAGAACATACTGAAGAAATTGTAAACATACACAAAAAGGTGACTGATATGATGGTGATCAACGGCATAATCCAAGAAATCAAAAAGACGCTGGATTCATATAGCAGTAGATTTGAACAGGCAGAAGAAAGAATTTGTGTTTAGTGATTAGACAGAAGACAATACATCTGAAATCAAAGAAATAGTAGAACAGATAGACAAAAAAAATCCCCAGATAGCAGGGACTCAGGGATTTAACTGGCAACACAAAATGCACAAACATATGCATTATGGGCATCCCACAAGAAGAGAAGGGAAAGGGAACAGAAGGAGTGTGGAAGGAAATAATAGCTGAAAACTTTCCAACTCTATTGAGAGAGATGGATGTGCAGATCCAGGGAGAAAAGTGCACCCCAAACAGTATAAATCCCAATAGGCCAACTCCAAGACATATACTTGTCAAAATGTCCAATGCTCAAGACAAAGAGAAAATACTCAAGGCAGCAAGAGAAAAGAGAATCATCACATACAATGGAAGCACAATAAGATTGAGTGTTGATTTCTCATCTGAAACCATGGAGGCAAGAAGACAGTGGTATGACATAGTCAAAGTAATAAAAGAAAAAAAACTTCCAGCTGTGAATTCTCTATCCAGCAAAACTGGCATTCAAAAATGATGGAGAGTTCAAAATATTCACAGATAAACAGAAATTAAGAGAGTATGCCAAAGAGAAACCTGCACTTCAAGAAATACTAAAGGAAGTTCTACAAGTTGAAAGGTAAAAACAAGGGAGAGAGAGTTGGAGGAGAGTTTAAAAACAACTAAAAAGACATAAACAGAAACAAAACAACATATGACATACATTAATCCAAAGAAAATATGGCTGAAGTAAGAAACTCATTGCGAGTAATAACACTGAATGTTAATGGATTAAATTCACCACTCAAGAGACACAGACTGGCAGAATGGATAAAGAAATATGATCCATCTATATGCTGTCTACAAGAAACCCACCTTTGATCCAGGGATTCAAGGAGGCTGAAAATAAATGGCTGGAAAACCATTTTACAAGCTAACATTAGCCAAAAAAGGGCAGGAGTAGCTATTCTAATATCAGACAAAATAGAATTTAAATGCAAAACTATTGTAAGAGACAAAGATGGACACTACATATTAGTAAAAGGGGTAATCTCTCAAGAAGAGAGAACAATCATAAACATTTACACACCTAATCGGGGTGCCTCTAAATATGTGAAGCAAACTCTGGAAAACTTAAGTGGAAAAATAAATGCCTCTACAGTTATAGCGGGGGACTTTAATACACTATTATCATCATTAGACAGAACATCTAGACAGAGAATCAACAAAGAAACAAAGACTCTCAACAATACATTAGAGGACCTGGATTTAATAGACATATATGGAACACTACACCCAAATACAGCAGGATTTACATTCTTCTCGAGTGCACATGGATCATACTCCAATATAGACCACATGTTAGGCCACAGAAAAACTCTCAATGAATTCAGAAAGATTGAGATTATACAAAGTAATTTTTCTGATCACAATGGAATGAAATTGGAAATCACTAAGGGCCAGAGAAACAGGGTTAGGCACAAGGATATGGAAGTTAAACAACACACTCTTAGACAAACAGTGGGTCAAGGAGGAAATCTCAAAAGAAATCAGTAACTACCTTGAAACTAATGAAAATGACAACACAACATATCAAAACCTTTGGGATGCAGCAAAAGCAGTCCTGAGAGGAAAGTTCATAGCCATAAATACATATATTAAATAAGAAGAAAGAGCTAAAATTGAAGACCTGACTGCACACTTGGAGGAATTGGAAAAACAACAAACTAAAACTAAAGGAAGTAGAAAGAAGGAAATAACAAAGATTAGAGCAGAACTAAATGAAATAGAGAATAAGAAAGCACTAGGAAAAAAAAACAAAACCAAAAGCTGGTTCTTTGAGAATATCAATAAAATTGACAAACCCTTAGCCAGACTAACAAAGAAAAAAAGAGAACAGATGCAAATACCCAAAATAAGGAATGAGCAAGGGGATATCATGCTGTTTTGACCACTGTAGCTTTGTAACATATTTCAAGTTCAGACAGTGAAAGCACTTCCACCTCACTCTGCATTTTTAGAATGTTTTTGGATATTTGGGATCACTTTCCCCTCCAAATAAATTTGGTAATTTTCTTTTCTATTTCTGTAAAGTAGGCTGTTGGAATTTTGACTATTATTATATTGAATCTAGAAATCAGTTTGGGTAGGATTGACATCTTCATGATATTTAGTCTTCAAACCCATGAACAAGAATGCCTCTCCATTTGCTTAGGTCTCCTTTGATTTCTTTTAGCATTGTTTTCTGAATGTAGGCCGTGTACTTCTTTGTTTATATTGATTCCTAGGTATTCAAGTCTTTTTATTTTAGTTGTAAATGGAGATTTTTCCTGATTTCCTCATCAAATTGTTCAATACTAGTTTACATAAACATTACTGATTTTTGCATATTGTTCTTCTATCCTACCAATTTGTGGAACTTGTTTATTAACTCAAGTAGATTTATCATAGACATTTCAGAATTTTTGAAATATAGGATCATGTCATCTTCAAATAGTGAATTTTACTTCCTCTTTTCCTACTTAGATATCTTTTATTTTTCCCGTATAATTGCTATAGATAAAACTTCTAAGCCAATGTTGAATAACAATGGTAGCAGTGGGCATCGTTGTCTCATTCCCTATCTAAGAGGAAAAGTTTTAAGTCTTTCCCCATGGAGTATGATGTTGGCTGTATGGTTTTCATATATGCTCTTTTTCATATTGAAGAATTTTTCCTCTATCTCTACTTTTCTAGGTGTTTTTATCAGAAAGGATGCTGGATTTTGCTGAATGCCTTTTCTACATCATCAAGATCATCATGTGTTTTTTTTCTCTTCAATTTTTTAAGGTGGTGTATTACACTAAGTGATTTCCTTATGTTGAACCACTCTTGCATACCAGGAATAAATTCTACTTGGTCGTGGTGCATAAGTCTATTGATATGCTATTGGATTCTATTTGCAAGTATTTTGTTGAGAATTTTTGCATCTATATTCATTTGGTGAATTGGTCTGTAATTTTCCTTTCTTGTAGTATCTTTTTCTTGCTTTGGTATAGGGAGATGCTAGCTTCATCAAATGTGTTGGATAATTTTCCATCCTCTTCAATTTTTGGAAGAGTTTTAGCCAAATTCATGTTAATGCTACTCAAAATGCTTGGTAGAATTCACCTGCAAAGCCATCTGGTCCTGGACATTTTTTGGGGGGAGATTTTTTATGATGGATTCAATCTCTTTAAATGTGACCAGTTTGTTAAGTTCTTGCATTTCTTGTAGCATCAGTGTTGGTTGCTTGTGCCTTTCTAGGAATTTGTCAATTTCATCTAGGTTGTCTAGCTTGTTGGCATATGGTTTCTCATAATATCCTCTTATGAGCCTTTTTTCGTATGCAGTCTGTCATAAAGTCTCCATTTGATTTCTGATTTTATTTATTTGCATCTTCTTTTTTCTTTGCCAGTCTTATTAAGCTTTTTTCAATTTTCTTGCTCTTCTCAAAGAATCAGCTTTTGGTTTTGTTGATTGTCTCTATTTTTTTTCTGTTCTCAATTTCATTTATTTCTGCTCTAATCTTTATTATTTCTTTCCTTCTGCATGCTTTGGAAATTGTTGCTGTTTTTTTCTAATTACTCCAATTGTTCAGTTAGATCTTTGATTTTAACTTGTTCTTTTCTTTTAATACAGGATATTAGGGGTATAAATTTCCCTCTCAGGATTGCTTTCACTGTATCCTATAAGTTTTGATAAGTTGTGTTCTCCTTTTCATA